>SPJY01011861.1:696664-754809 GCA_005191435.1 Raddia distichophylla | reverse complement strand
ATAAAGAAAGATAAACAAAAAACTTACACAATCAGCAATCTCTTCTTGTTTCAGAGGTGGAACAATTTCATCCTCTTTCCAGCCAAGAGATATCAGGAAAGCCATTTCTTCTGGACCAGGTTTTTCTTGAGCAGGATAGGGTTCCTCTTCCCCTTCAATGGACTCAAATGATGCATTTGCTTCATCATCACCAGAGTAGGAATTTGTTGAAGCCTTGTTTATATCTGCAAGTATGATGGACAGAGCGGCTTCCGCCATGTCCGGCTGGACCTTCATCGATACTACATCTTCTGTGTCAGCAAGTTCTGATGATGTGGCATCCCTGTTATCAGCTAAAACAACTGTCGGCCCCTCACCAAAATAATCATGAGCTTCCAACCGACGATTGATTTCCTCATTGTCAGAGAGGTGTTGCTGAGATTCCTCACAAGAATTTGCTTCCTCACAGGAGCTACTCTCATTTTCGATGCACTTGTTTCCAGAATTAAACAAGGACAACTCGAGAGAAGAGTTATGCTGCTCATCAATCAAGCTAGATGAAGACTCAGTTGAAGTGCCTGAACCATTCAAAGACTTGCTCCGCAGCAACTCAAAGAATTTATGCTTGTCCTTTACACTTGTTTTTCTTTCACCACATGGACCTTGCCGTAGATGCATCGGGAGGCCATTAGTGAAACCATTAAGCTTTTGTTTGACAATAGGCTTTTTCAGTGGCTCCACAGAAGAAGATCGACCAAGAACAGGGCTCACAGGATTGCTATTGCAATCTTTGGCAGAATTTGCAATACCATTCTGCTCACGGCTCAGGACTTGAAGGTTTCCTGATTGAGATGGCTTTACAAGCTCAGTTTTGACTGGAGCGCGGACAGAGCTGCTAGAAGGCTGCACTGACAATTGTGGTGCAACCTTGATCGGGCCATTAGAATCTCCCACTCTTGCACCTTTGTTTTTTACCTTATCTGAAGAACTTGATACCTGCAAAGTGTTTTAAATAAATTATTGCAAATCAAACTGTCACTAAATTCAGCACCAGAGAAGATTAACACATAAATTACTCAAACAAAAACAAAGCAGCTCATTCACTAAGTTCGAAAGGATCTGCAACCTGGATGAGAAGGGAGGGGACACGCTTTAGTTTTGAGGAAGAGGGAGTACAATTTTTAAGTAAAAACACACACACACGAGGTGTACGATTCTCTAACCTAAGTGTCCTTCGAACCACATTTCTTGTACATTCACTAGTTTAGGTACAACCTGCAAAGTTAAATAATGGATGTAGGAAGATACTCTAAAGACTTAGATTTTTTATGCAGAAAAATGCAAATGTTACAATCCCCCCAAAACTATCAACCATCCTGTAATTCAAAACATAAAAAATTATGCATTGCTTTGAGTCAATGATTGTAACATACTAGCATACAATCATTAGCAATATTCAGATAACACCACCATCTAGTTCATGAATAATTGCAGCATATGTTACGCCCCGAGATATCCATAATCGGAATTATTATCGCAGCGGTCGTGGAAAAGGGCTGGCCCAAGGCCCAGACCGCAATGAGGGGGAGGCGCAGAAGCAGCCTTAAAGCTGAAGCAATTGCCTTGAGAGATAATAAAGGATCTTTAGTTACCATGATTAGCATATCCTATCTTTAGTTTGTTTCCATCGAGTCTGTTACCATGTTTAAAGTCTTTAGATGAATAAAAGGGAGAGGCAAGACAGAAAATGGCATGTTTTTGTTGTCACCAAACAAAAATCTCAGGCGCAGCCATCGAAAACTGGCTGGTGGCATCGTACCACCAAGAATCCGGGCATGCTAGCCGTCAGGCACAGCCCAATCCTTCATGTTCCAGGAGCTCCGGTCAGGAACTCGTGCTTTCGAAAAGAACATCCAAAACAAGTGGTATCAGAGCCACGCGGTGCTCCTGCGATGGCATCAAACATGGAGCGGCTCAAGAGGGTGGAGGCAGCGATAGACGACCTCAAGACGTCGAACACCAAGCTCCAGGCATCCAACAATGATTTGAAGGCCTCAAATTCAGATCTGAAGGCATCCGTGGATCAACTCCAGAAGGTGATATCAGAATTTTTGAAGGAGAAAGGGAAGGAGAAGGTGCAAGACACAGGTGTGCTGAATCGATCAGAAGGAAGCAATGCGCATGGGAAGAAAGATCCATGAAGATCTGATCCTGAGATCCAGGCCCGTCCATGGCAGCGGGATCGCGGTAACGATGAGAACCGTGACCGCGGTGACTAGGAGCGCCGATGGGCGCCCTGCACGCCTTGGTACGAGTTGCTGGTCTATGATAGGACGGAGGATCCTTTGCTGTGTCTGCGGCAATGCGAACGTTTTGCAAAAACCCACAGTAAACCTGGGGAGGAGTGGGTTGAGATGGTCAGGCTGCATCTTCGAGGGGAGGCTCAAGAGGTGCTGGACAATTGGGAATTGGAGGAGAAGCATATCGTGTGGGAAGATTTCCATAACACCTTTTTGGTGAGATTTTCACGTCAACCGAGTGCAGAACCTCTTGGCGATCTTGTGAATTTAAAGAAAAAGGACAGTCGGGTTGACGATTACAACCAGGAACTCCAGCGATTACTCGCTCGAATACCTCGCATGAAAAGGGAAGATCAGATTGAAACATACACCGCAGGCCTGTCCGTCACCCTGGCAGCGGATGTGCGCTGAGATCGTCCCCGTGACTTAGCGTGGCTCAGGAGGCCGAGCAACGCAGGGATGCCTGGGTGGCCAAGGCAGCACAAGGTCTGGGGCTCACAGATCGGACCAGGCCAGTATTCAGCCAGGGTGTGGAGGCTACGGTGACTTCAGGGCCGCTGTGGACTTCCCGGGGAGGTGGGTCCAAAGCCGGCAACCCCTGTGACTGGGTCAGTGGCTCTTAGTGGGCATCGGTGGCCTCGGTGACAACAGCGCCAGGCACTGGAGGAGGCCGTGCTGCAACCTCGGCATTACAGCAGTCGGGTGCGGCGTCTTCACCTTACCAGCGTCGACTGACCCTAGGTCAGATGGCTGAAGGGCGCAGCAAAGGCCTATGCTTCAATTGCGACGAGGTCTATTCGCATGGCCATCAATTCAAGCGCCTGTTCTATTTGGAGGTCATGAATGATGGGCGAGGAAGATGAGGATCAGGAAATGACACTTTTTGTTACCATGTTTAGAGTCTTTGGATAAATAAAAGGAAAAAGCAAAACAGGAAATGGCACGTTTTTGTTGCCACCAAACAGAAGTCTCAGGAGCTGCCATCAACAATTGGCCGGTGGTGTCGTACCGCCCAATCCTTCACGTTCTAGGCTCCGTCCAAAAACTCGTGCTTTCGAAAAAGAGCGTCCACAAAACATACAATTAAGTAAAACATCAGGCAATTGAACCAACATATAGCCCAATTTTTCTATTTGAATGCACAACCACTAAAGCAGAAAACAAACGATGCTATTATAAAATTTTAATGTTGGTTACACAAGGTGATCCATTAATTGCAGTTCAATTCAAATATACAAGACAAATGAAGAGTTTAAGTCTAAGATGTTTAATGATAAGAATCATTTGTTTGTAGCTGTGTTATCTGAACGTACAACACTACAAAAAAGTAGACAAAATTATATTTGCAGTGTGTATGGCTGTTTGCTGTACTTGAAAGGTCAAACGACTTAGGAAACGAGATGGAAGAAAGTTTCTAAAATCTAGGAACATACAATATAAAGCTATTTACAATCACACAAGACACAATAAATATAAATGTCACAACAAAGGCAATAAAACAGGCACTCACAGAAAATTTGTTCGATGAAGGTGTCAGAGGTCTTAGGATGCACTGCCTCATAGTTCTTTCTTCAATCTTCTGAGCATCAATCAATAACTGGGTAAGAAAAGGAAGGGCAAACAAAGCATTAGTTAAATGAAGTGAATGGAATCAATGTCAAAGAGGAAAACAAAAATGTCATATTTATTGAACTACCTGAGGTGCAGTTGAAATTTTTAATGGTGCTTGCATTACTGTTTCAGCCATGCTTAATGCAGTCCCGCAGCTTAGAACTTCAATCTGCTTACTTGAACCACCAAGTGATAAAGGAGAAGAAACCGTGCTATTGCTTGGCTCAGTAGGGATGGGAACTTCTGCTAGCACCGAATTCCAGCCATCGGACAGAGTAACCAATGGTATACTCTGAATTGGGGTGCTAATTCCAGGAGATGGAATTCTACCTATCTCTTGCTTTCCATTCTTATCCTCTAAACCAAGGTGTGGGAATTCTCGCTCAAAGGAGATCCCACCAGCATCCTTTTTAGACAGATTACCATTGTTTAAACCTACTCCTACAGCCCGATTCCATATTTCCATTTTTGAACGAGTATGGTTAAGTCTATCCCTGTCAGGTCTGCCTGAGCTAAATGGCTTGAAGCCATCGAGCATGAGATCATCTGGTGGGCCCAACCTGCCCTCCCTATCATGTATATCAGATTCCTTTTCACATCCCCTGTCCCTGTTACTCCTTCCAAAACTACCATAGCCTTTCGATTTCCCTGTACCATCCCGGTCATGCCGTCTAGACCCACTCGAGCTTGAACCCCTGCGGGATGAGGACACTTGGGAGCTCCGTTCACGGTCACGGCCTGACGATCGGTTTCTTGATGGAGCTGCCCTGCCTTGATCATCTGAGAAATTCAAGCAACAATTTCTTAGCACAAATACAATAAATTTGCAAGGTACAAACTAATGTCACCTACAGTAAAAACAAACAGATATAAATGCTCAGAAAAAACATGCATCAATGACATTAAACATATCAAAAAAGGGCATAAATCGATAATACTTGATAATAATGGCACATCAGGAGAATGGATAAGATCCTTAATAAGTGTAAGAACAACAAATTTCGAAAGCATCAAAGCAAATAAACATCAGTAGTAAAATAATCAGGTGCAGCCATATACAGTCGCTCAACAATAGTCAAAGTAATTAAAAATATATTTTTCTGGCAGCACACAAGTGAAGTTCAAAGTTGGTTGGCAGCACCAAAATTGCGTTTTCCTCTTGTGTTTGTGTGTGTTCAAGCAGGTGCTTGGTCTCAGCGTTCTAGCTGAGTATCAGCACTACACAGAGAGCGAGAGCTGGGTGCTAACCTGGGTGTGATCCTGACAATCCAGAGAAAGAATTATAAGCTGCTAAAATCTAAATATATTTTGCCTATCACCTCTCAAACCTACAAAGAAACCGGTATCACCTAGTGTCTATATTTTATTTAGAAAGGGCATTACTAACACCACAGATATGCATTAAAGGCTCTAGACTCTAAAGGTATATGGTATATATTGATAGTGGTGAACTTCCATGTTCCTAGAGTTATCTATATCATTTTTTTTCAAACTTCATGATTTAACGGTAGATGGATTCACACTGTTAGCTATTCCCAACCACCTGACCCATTAGAACTCAGAACACATATTACAATTTCACGAGCTTTTACATCCATATTATCAATTTTTTCAGAAATAATGATATATAGTTGCAGCTCCAGATTAACTAACCTTATTTAGTCACCGTAATTTAACTACGTAAAGTTCATTACAAAGCAAAAGGTGAAGACCTGCAGCACTCCCACTAAATAAATTATGTATCCTTCATAATAGGAGCTTCCCTCTAATCCTGTCAAAGCAGAGAAATCACATGGGACTACATAGACTGCAGAGGACTGAAGCATAGTAATTAAAGGTAGACTGCAGAGGACTGAAGCATAGTAATTACAGGCTTGACAACAAAAACAAATAAATGTTCCCATACTATTCATACTCTCAACCATCAAAAGCAAAAGATACCAATACAGCAACAACACAGCAGCAGCAACAAAGCCTTTAGTCCTTGGGGTTGGATAGAAATAAAACTCATTAAGAACCATCAATTACAAGGATATACAAGTAAATAGCCTCCAAAAGCAATAAGATCCCAATAGCTTCCAAAATAATAATAATGCGATACGCAAGAGTCTCGACATTTAATGCAATAAGATTGTTCTACAGACATTTCTTGGCAAACACCAACACAAGGCTGATATTTAAAGCAATGCCTCACCAACAGGATTCCTCAACAGATACCTCTTAGCACACTTACCCTAGATTTATAACACAGTGTATGATAACCATGCTAGGATTCATGCGCCATATATTAAATAAAGTTCTTCACAGTACGAACATTGCTCTTAATCAGAATCAAAGAAATGATTATTGTTCTAGTAAGGTCAAAGGTGACAATGAAAGAAGCAAATTCCTCAACAGAACTGCCCTAACTTTGACCATGCCAAAATGACGAACCACACTAATCAGCACAAAAAAAACTCCAACGCGTGCTGAAAAACTGTCCAATACCGCTAGAAACATAACCAGTATGACTTGTCAGTTCTCACCACAAAAGAAATAAACCCCACAATCATCCTATCAACAGCGCTAGCCATTACATGCACGATATAGAAAGCTGACAAGGAATGCAAGCTAACCTGCCCGGGGCGAAGTTCCAGGTCGGAGGCTCGTAGCAGCAACAGTGCCAGGCCCCCGGACCAACCATTCAGGCTTCAATGAGGGATCACCTCGGTCCATTTCGGCGGGTGACGCCGCTCACCATCTATCCAAGCTGCCACAGCAGCGGCGGCGTCCAGCGTTGCAAGTCCGGCACCACAATGCGACGTCCCCCAGTACCCCTGCTCCTCGTCACGAATCTCCTCCTCAGGGCCGAGCCAGCGCACGGCGGCTCGACGGCGCGCCTGCACCCCGCCTCCCCTCTAGGGAGCAGCCGAGGCCACCAAACCCTAGCCTCCCAGCCCAAACCCTCAAACCCTAACTCCCTCCTCACAATCCCTCGCGCACGCACGCACGCGCAACCAACCCCAATAAAAAAATAAAAAAAAAACACGCACGCACTTGGGGGAAATCGCTCCCTGCCTCCGCAACCGCTCCCCGTAGAACGGCGTCGCCACGCGACTGATCAGGCAGGAAGCTTCCCGCTCGGGACGAATCCGCCCCGGCGGCGCCCTGCTCGCGGCTCCCGGATTCCTCGGAGGGGGTTCCCACCGGGGGGAAATCCGCCGCGGCGGCGGCGGCGGCGGCGGCGGGTGGGAGAACCGGATTGGGGAATTCCTCGTGAGCTCGTGGGGGATTCGCGGTGCGGGATGGGTTCGGGCTTCGGGGAGCGGTGGCACGGGGAGGGAGGGGGGATTTGGAGCGCCGGTTTCCGGAGGGGATTTTGCTCTCGTTATTTTTGCTGGGAATTTCTGCGCCTTCCGGTCGTGGCTGTGAATTCCGTGGAGCGTGCCTGGGTTTGTGTGGTGGTGTGGGCGGAGGGAGAGAAACCCTATGTGGGTGACTTTCAGCTGACTCGTATCTCGCGGTCTGCATGGATTTCTTTTTTGTTTATGGCCTATTGGTTTATTTTCTGGCTGTGTGTGTGTATATATATATTTGAGTATTTGATCATTTGCATGGTAAATTAAGGCACTAGCGTGATTACGAAAACTATTTCGCGTACACATGCAATTGCACACCTTCACGAATAAGCTTATATATATGGCATTCGAACTAACATCAGCTATATATAAGCGCGATACTAGAGTGCATGTTCACACCCATAAAAAAGGTCCAATGCGCTATACTAAAGTGCATTGAGACACTTAAGGCCTTGTTTGTTTCAGATTAATGTAGAGTTGCGTTTTATTGTAGTAAATTTGTGACCTCCTAAAAATATGTTTTAACGAGTTTAAAAAATTATGAAAAAATATGGAAAATGCTCCGGCGCGGACGTCCGAACCGAACGGACGCCTGGCCCAGCCCGTGCGCGTATGGCTACGCTAGCTAGCTAGCTTTCCAGCTAGCTAGCTATGTGCGTTTCATTTTTTGTTCTTTTCCTATTTCTCATTTTTGTATCTTTTTCATTTGGAGTCCAAATCACGTAGTACAAATTTTATAATTCATCTAAATTCCTAATGAACTCATTTTAAATACTTTTCTATTTTTTTCTTTTTTTTGTATTCCTTATTTTTATTGGTACAATTGTTCCATTAGGTAAGATAGATTGTTCCGGAAGGCTGTACTTATTATTCTAGCAAGCAAGATAGATTGTTCCAGTAGGTATACAAGTTGTGGTTTATCAAACTAGACATATTATTTCAAATGTATTAGCCTATTGTTTCAGCAGACCAAATACATTGTTTCAACAGATATAAAAATTGTTCCAGCAAGCAAGATTGATTGTTCGGAGAGGCTAGACTCATTGTTCCAACATGCAAGATAGATTGTTCCGAGAGGCTAGACTCATTGTTCCAACAGACAAACTTTATTGTTTCAGTAGGCAAACTTTATTGTTCCAGTAGGTAAACTTTATTGTTCCAGTAGGTAAAACTTTATTTGTTTCAGAAGGCAAAAGTTATTGTTCTAGAAGGCAAAAAGTTATTGTTCCGGAAGGCAAAATTTATTGTTTCAGTAGTCAAAGCTCAACTATTCCAGTAGGACAAACTTTATTGTTCCAGTATGCAAACTTTATTATTTTAGTAGGCAAACTTTATTGTTCCGGTAGTCAAAACCTTTATTTGTTCCAGAAGGCAAATTTATTGTTCCATAAGGTAAAAGTTATTGTTCCAGTAGGCAAAGTTCAACTGTTCTTATAGCACAAACCTTATTGTTCCAGTAGTCAACTCTTATTTGTTCCAGTAGGCAAACCTTGTTATTCCAGCAGGCAAAAAATATTGTTTCAATAGGCAGACCTTCTTGTTCTAGTAGCCATTTCTTTTTACTATTCCAGCAGACCAAATACATTGTTCCAATAGGTATGCAAGTTATTCCATCAGACAAAATGCAATGTTCCAATTGGGCTTAGCCTATTGTTCCAGCAGGCCAAATACCAAGTTATTCCATCTTATTAGACGTATTGTTCCAATAGTCCAAATTAATTGTTCCATTAGTATAGACAAATTGTTTCAGTAAAAATTTATATAGCAACATGGGTCTTGTTTTGTTCGAAAAAATGCGAGGAACGCGTTGGCGCAAACGGTCTGTCGATTGGAGCTCCCGGTTAAAAGTTAATTCTGTTTAAAGAAAAAACGAGGAAATAATCTTCGCTGACGTCAGCAATGACGTCATCGCATGCAGCATGGGAGAGAGAGCGCGTTCCTGTGTGATTTTTGGCCTGGATCACAGGCCACAACGTCCGATTTTTTGCTTTTGGGACGGACGTCCGTCCTATAGTCCACTCCAATAAATATTTTACAAACTTTAAGAAGTACTATTTAAAACCCCACAAGAATGACTACAAAACATTACACCATTTGGCTTATACAAAAATAACAAATTTTCATTTAATTTAATTTAATTTAATCTAATCTGAAACAAACAAGGCCTAAGTTGAGATAAACTGATAAAGGTTAGGCTTTATAAAAATTATGGGTTATCTTTTTAGCTTTTCATAACATATCATAACATGAAATTTGGTCAATCGGTTTGAAACGTCGTTGTCCTCATTTTTCTTCCAACAAAATTTCTTTTAGCTCGACATCAATTGGGTCTATGCGCAGATTAATTCCTAAAAATAGTTGGATAATATTCTAGGGCTTCCATGGTTGTGCGAGGCAGTGGAGGTAAGGGCAAATGCTAAGTGTTGTATTAAAAAGATAATTATATACTCCCTCTGCTCAAAAATATAAGACGCGATTTTGACTTGACATGATCTTTAAAACTATATTTTGATACTTAACTTTTCTTATCATATATCATTTTTAATAACAAAACTACGCCCTTTAGAAAGTACGCTTAAATATAAATCTAATGAAGATATCTGTGCATCACAGAATTGACATATTGTTGAATAAATTGTTGGTCAAAGATTAAGAAAGTTTGAATCTTTAAATATGTGTGAGCCTTATATTTTTATACGGAGGGAGTATTTTGTTGACTTAAGATTTATATTTGAGCATATCTATTTGCTAGTGGTTTTTATAATGAAAAGATATTTTATTTTACCAAAATCAAAACCATCGCGGGGTTCACCTTCTAATTTAGACAACATGAAGGTCCCAAATTGGCTCAACATGAACATAACGTATAACCGTGGTAGCTATGATCACTACAGGAAACGAAACTTTTGTCGTCGGCCAAAAATCTTTTGTCGTCGGCTAAAATGCCGACGATCACGTTTTTCCATCTTTGTCGACGGCCAAAATCTAGGCCGACGACTTTAATCAACAATGTCGTCGGCCAAAAAAAGGCCGACCACAATAGTCACGCCAACTCTCCCGCCTTCCTGCATATTTGAAATTTCGACCCGCTCGTGTAAACTATGTCGGCGGTACAAATAATGCTGTCGACATAGAGGCACCCAGCTCACGGTCTCTTAACGGACTAACGAAACCACGTCTAGGAGGGCCCACAAGGCAGATGTCTGAGATGGCCAAATTATTGTGGTCGGCCTTCCCAGATGCTGAGAACCAAAGTGCACTTTTGTGGTCGGCCGTAAAAAGGCCGACGATAAAAGCGGACTTTTGTGGTCGGCCAACAAAAAGCCGACGACAATAGTGGAGCATGGTGGTCGGCTGAGGATCAGGCCGACCACATTGCTGCTCTTTTGTCGTCGGCATTACCAAAAGCCGACCACAAAGACCCCCTGCCCCCCGGCTCCAATTTTCGGCCCTCCCGCGCCTCGGTCGGTGCAGTCCTGTCCGCCATCTGATGTTTTGGGGCATCACGGCATATTGTAATTTCTTTCACGGGTACTCGTTGGCCTGCGTTGCGTTTCCGTTACACGATTCTTCGACTTCGAGCTTAACGTCCCTGGAACGAGCTGACGGTAAAGTCCGGGCCAGTGGTGAGAATGTGCCGAATTTGCAAGTCATGACGATATAGCCCCGTGGATACGGTTTTGATGTGTTGGGCATGCCGTAGAACCATAAGTAGCATATAGGTCAGTGTCGATCGAGGCGCGTCCATGTGCGGCCGGCAAGCGGCCGAGGTGGGCCGAGGGGGTATTGTGGTCGGCCTTCCCAGAGGCCGACAACCAAAGTGGACTTTTGTGGTCGGCCATAAAATGGCCGACGACAATGGTGGAGCATTGTGGTCGGCTGAGGATCAGGCCGACCACATTGCTGCACTTTTGTCGTTGTCATTACCAAAGGCCGACCACAAAGACCCTCCGCCTCCCGGCTCCAATTTTCGGCCCTCCCGCGCCTCGGTCGGCACTGTCCTATCCGTCATCTGATGTTTTGGGGCATCACGACACATTGTAATTTCTTTCACGGGTACTCGTTGGCCTGCGTTGCGTTTCCGTTACACGATTCTTCGACTTCGAGCTTGACGTCCCTAGAACGAGCTGACGGTAAAGTCCGGGCCAGTGGTGAGAATGTGCCGAATCTGCAAGTCATGACGATATAGCCCCGTGGATACGCTTTTGATGTGTTGGGCATGCCGTAGAACCATAAGTAGCACATAGGTCAGTGTCGATCGAGGCGCGGCCGTGTGCGGCCGGCAAGCGGCCAAGGTGGGCCGAGGTGGTATTGCGGTCGGCCTTCCCAGAGGCCGACGACCAAAGTGGACTTTTGTGGTCGGCCGTAAAAAGGCCGACGACAATGGTGGAGCATTGTGGTCGGCTGAGGATCAGGCCGACCACATTGCTGCACATTTGTCGTCGACATTACCAAAGGCCGACCACAAAGACCCCCCGCCCCCCGGCTCCAATTTTCGGTCCTCCCGTGCCTCGATCGGCACAGTCCGGAGCAAACCGACCTACCGAGGAATATCGGGCCGGGCTAACTACGAGATCATAACGAACTCATACATGCCAAATACAACCTACGGTAGATAAGGCATACTCCTAGTCTTGGGGATCACGACTCCTATTCCAATCCGGGAAACCACGTCCGGATCTTCACGTAGTCGCGCAGAACTCTGTTCGAGTAGGACTCAAACAGGAATCCTAGGCCGTTACGCACCGTGCCAGCCAGGAAGCTGTTCGGCAGAGTGCATATGGGCCAGATAGAACCTTCCAGGGAACTGGGCCCTGGCAAGCTGTTCGATTGGGCCGTCAGGGAGTGGGCCATGGCAATGGGCCGTAATTCTATCCCCGACAAAAGTAATGACATTTATTCAAGGAATTGATAAGTACATAAGCATAGACGTGAGATATGAACATCTCATATGATCGCCTCCAATGCATATCACTAACAACACCTGCCATAACGGTGGAATCCTGAAGACGGTGACGACAACAAGCTCATCCTCTTCCCTAACCCCAATGGTGTTGGCTCTCAAGTGCAACGACGACTGTGGTAGGGTTCTTCCTTCCCACAGTGAACTACTCATTCATCTATTCCTCCTTTCTCAGGTTGAGGCAGGCTGGCTGGGGCATTGCTAGGACAAATCCAGGGCGGGAGATGCTCCAAGATACCCAATGGAAGCTAGGTCATGTAGAGTTGAGGCGATACTCAAACCAACTGAACCCATCGGGACCTCTACTTGGTGTTGTTGCTAACTAAATGCAAGAAAAGCTAGATTCAAATGCAACTCGTTAGATATAAATATGAAAGCTAAGACGAGGATGTGTTGATGTGTGCACTAAGTGCCCGGCATACATAGGATACACTGGCATCATACCTTACCATCATGTTATTATCCTTTCTTTGCCATAGTCCCATTAACATAAAGGAGAAATAGGAAAACCAAAACAATCCCATTCATTTTGTGTAGTGGCAGAACTATAAAATTTTAAAGCGGGGCTAAAAAAAGAGTGTAAAACTACCGAACTCAAGCACTAGTAACATCAAACCTGTAAATCCACTACAGGAAACGAGACTTTTGTGGTCGGCCTACGCCGACGACAAAAGTCAAAATACCGACGACAAAACATTTTGTCGTCGGACAGCCGACGACAAAAGTTTGTCGACAATGAGTCGACGACAAAAGTGACTTTTGTCGTCGACTCATTGTCGACAAACTTTTGTCGTCGGCTGTCCGACGACAAAATGTTTTGTCGTCGGTATTTTGACTTTTGTCGTCGGCGTAGGCCGACCACAAAAGTCTCGTTTCCTGTAGTGGATTTACAGGTTTGATGTTACTAGTGCTTGAGTTCGGTAGTTTTACACTCTTTTTTTAGCCCCGCTTTAAAATTTTATAGTTCTGCCACTACACAAAATGAATGGGATTGTTTTGGTTTTCCTATTTCTCCTTTATGTTAATGGGACTATGGCAAAGAAAGGATAATAACATGATGGTAAGGTATGATGCCAGTGTATCCTATGTATGCCGGGCACTTAGTGCACACATCAACACATCCTCGTCTTAGCTTTCATATTTATATCTAACGAGTTGCATTTGAATCTAGCTTTTCTTGCATTTAGTTAGCAACAACACCAAGTAGAGGTCCCGATGGGTTCAGTTGGTTTGAGTATCGCCTCAACTCTACCTGACCTAGCTTCCATTGGGTATCTTGCAGCATCGCCCGCCTTGGATTTGTCCTAGCAATGCCCCAGCCAGCTTGCCTCAACCTGAGAAAGGAGGAAAAGATGAATGAGTAGTTCACTGTGGGAAGGAAGAACCATACCACAGTCGTCGTTGCGCTTGGGAGCCAACACCATTGGGGTTAGGGAAGAGGAAGAGCTTGTCGTCATCACCGTCTTCAGGATTCCACCGTTATGGTAGGTGTTGTTAGTGATATGCATTGGAGGCGATCATATGAGATGTTCGTATCTCACGTCTATGCTTATGTACTTATCAGTCACTTGAATAAATGTCATTACTTTGTTCATCAAGTATGACTTAGTTATGAAACACATTATTTATGTGATATTATTCTAAACGATCATCGGTCGCATATCAATATTATATGGGAGAATAATATTTTGACCAACATATGTATTGATTGATGATAATGTTTCACATACCATAGATATAGAGATATCAAATCAATAATGTGGACACATGTTAAGAACATAGGGTTGTATAGACCTAGTCCGAGACACTTGTTGAGATTGTTATCTTTAATGTGTCATCAGTCTCTAGTCTCCAGTGGTATACCTATATGGTCCTCTGACCTAAGATTCTTATTGATCTCCAGCATGTGTGGTTGTATACTTTGGAACAATCAAACGCTTCGTCGTAATAGGGGACCCATAAAGGTAGCTTACAAGTATGCCATGAAACATGACAAGGGGTGTAAGAAATAAAGGAAAATTTTGTCCCTTCTTAATAATGGGAGAAATATCTCTAGGACCTTAGTGTGGATGCATAAGGAAATGCATAGGCATGCTAGATTAAAGAATCACATTATATTTATATCCATTACATTTGACGAGTGAATGGGTCGAGGTATCACAAGGCTGGCATACATCTTGCCTTGAGCTTAACTAGTATCTCATGTCAAAAAGATCGGTATATGAGTGTATTAAGGTTCAACTGATATGACCACTTTGTGCATTCGGGGGTCAATATGTCCTACTAGGAACCGCCGTTGACTTGTGGTCTCGAAAAGAGGTTTTAATGGTGATGGCCGTTTGTGCATGAACCTAATGAGTCACACACTGAACAGGTTGAAGCATGACTAATGAATTGATCCATTGGAGAGTTTTTGCGGATATGGATCTATAGGGATGAGAGTCCAAATAGACTTATGTTGTAGTAGTCCCATTAGTGCATGCTCTATATATAAAAGGGGGCGTGAGGCGGTGCGACCGTGAGTGTCTCCCCATGGCATAGATACAATCTTCGCCATGTGAGAATGACAAATTTATGAACCCTTAAGTAGTGGCTATTCGCAAATTTTGATGTTAGCAACAACATATGGACATGTATATAATTAACTAATATAAATCATTTCCATCTAGGTATTTGTCTCTGTTAATAACCACATAGATCCTTTATTGGCCATTAGATACCATTTCTCCAATCCCTTGCCTCCCAAGTCCCCAATCCCCTCGTTGTTAGAGGTGGCCTATGGGCTGGTTTGGCATGGCTCAGTTCACGACTAGTTACTATAAAAATTGGGCCAAACTAGCTAACTAGCTAGGGCCTGAGGCTAGGTTCGGTTTGGGTTGCAAACGGGTTGGGTCGGTTTTACCCCTTTGGTGTTGTTGGGCTCAGTTTGAGAAAAATACATAACTTTTTTTACTAAATAGGGGATTTTAAATGGCAAAGAAAAATATAAAACAATTAGAAATCGCAAGAAATAAAAACAAATATTTGGAATGTAGTGAAGGACAAATAGGGAGAGTCATGGCCTAGGTCGGTCGGCGCTCGATTAGATGCACAATTCAAAATTAATTGCTATAGTAGAACAGGGCATGTTCGGATAGTAACAACCGAGCCACTGCTATGCAAACTGCTAAGTGTCCGATCTAAATGCGATTCATGATTTGTTGCACCAAACTAGCTGCCCTGGTTCGTTTTTGTAACAATACCCATTTTATTTGAGGGTGCATATTGCCACTTTCTACCCATAGGCTCATGACCATCAACATTCAACAGCACCTCCTCTCTCTCTCTCTCTCTCTCGGTCCCCTTCTTTGAGCGTTACCTCTCTATCCCCTTCATGTATGTGCTACGCCGCCACATCAGCTTCCTCTTCCGTAGACCTAGTTCCCTTCTTTCGTCTGCAACTGATGGCGATGTTGCTTGATCTCCTTCCCACCTTGACCGTATGCAAAAAATTGTATTCATGCCACTAACCGGATCTAGAAGCAACTTTCTAGCTCTCAGTCTCATACTCATATGTGACAACATTTTTAAACCATCCCATTCCTTCCTACTTTTTTCTTCCTCTTCCTCTGTCTCTCTCTCTAGTCCCTCCTAAACCACATCGCACCTGCCACTCAGATGGGCTCGACATCATCGAGCTCCTTGTTCTAACATGGGTCGGCTTGGACATATTGACGACAACACCTGATCTTTGTCATTTAGTCAGCATCAGCACCAAATAGTGGTCTAGATAGGTCGGGTCGAGTCAGGTATCACCTTTGATTCAACTCAACCTAGCTTGCATATGGTATCTTGCAACGGTGTCCTGACCCAGACCCAACCCAGCGCTCGGTGATACCATAGCCCACTCCGACCTAAGAGAGGTAGATGAGATGGAAAAGTAGATAACTGTGGGAATGAGGAACCCGTTGGCACCGCTGTGAGGACTGGGGAGCGACACAATGGGCGTTGGGGAGGAGGATGAGCCTACCTGCCTCTGCCTGCCGTCGTCATTGTGGGGTGTCGTCGTCGAGATTCCACCATTGCGGTAGACATCGTTGTAGGGACCACACTATTATGGTCGGCATCGATGTGAGGTACCAATCATGGGGGAGGCGTCGTGCCAAGATCCCGCGACGGTGGGGTGACATCTATATGGGGGAGCCAATGAGTCGTAGATCGAGACCTCCAAGGGCGTGAGCATTAGGAGGAGGGAGGGAGGGAAAGAGTTAGTGAGCGAGTGAGAGAGAAAGAGAGATGATTGAGAGTGTGACGGTGGATAGGGTGTCCGGGAGGGGAGGGTGGGGTGTTGATGATATGCCCTAGAGGCGATCATGTGAGATGATTGTATCATACGTTTATGTTCATGTACTTATGAGTTTCTTGAATAGATGTCACTGCTTTGTTCATTGAGTACGACTTAATTGTGAAACACATTGTTAATATGATATTATTCTAAATGATTCCAGGTCACGTATCATTATAT
Source organism: Raddia distichophylla (assembly GCA_005191435.1). Taxonomy (NCBI): domain Eukaryota; kingdom Viridiplantae; phylum Streptophyta; class Magnoliopsida; order Poales; family Poaceae; genus Raddia; species Raddia distichophylla. The sequence goes on along the minus strand of SPJY01011861.1, from coordinate 738,114 downwards.
GGAACAATGGTAATTTGATCAGCACATGTATTGATTGATGGTAATGTTTCACATATCATAGATATAGTGATATCAAATCAATAATGTAGGCACATGTTAAAGAACATGGGGTTGGATAGACCCGCTCCGAGACACTTCTAAGATAGTTATCTTAAAAGTGCCATCAGAGTGTAGTCTCGAGTGGTATACCTATACGGTCTTTCGACCTGAGATCCTTATTTATTCTCAGCATGCGCAGTCGTATATTTTGGGGCTATCAAATGTTTCACCGTAACAGGAAAGTTATAAAGTTAGCTTACGGGTGTGCCATGAAACATGACATGAGGTGTAAGAGATCAAGATGGAATTTGCCCCTCCTTGATAACGAGAGAGATATCTCTGGGCCTCTCGGTGTGGATGGATAGGAAAAGTGCATGGTCATGTCAATGTGATTAAAGAGTTCATCACGATTATATCCATTACATTGATGAGTGAATGGGTCGAGCTATCACAAGGGTGACATGCATCTCGTCTTGAAATTGACTGATATCGTGTGGCAAAAGGATCCTGTCGGTGTCTGGAAATCGCGCTCCTGAAGAGCAGCGAGTCCACGGACCGGCAGACGAATTTGTAGTTGGTGTGAGGCCCAACGACAACCCTTCTCAGCAGCCCGGGACGGCAGCCGAGCCTACGGGGGCTCAGGCCACGCGGCCTTCTCGGACATGGTGCGATTTGGCAATCCGGGTACAGGTCCTTCGTACGGTAAAGGAAGAAGAACAGGGGTAGAAGAAGGAAGGAAACAACACAAACCGTGAAGACACTAGTGATTTACCCTGGTTCGAGGCCCCACTGCCGGGTAATAGCTCTACTCCAACCTTGTTGATTATACGGTGGGAAACAGTACAAGAGGTGCCGAGACCGGGCTTGAAGGCACCGATCCCGAGCTTACAATGATGGTGGCTAAGGACTAAGGCTACTGCTAAGGAAACTTCGGATGCGCGTGTGGCTTGGATCACTTGTTAACACCTGAATCACCTTGCCTCGAGACTGGTTCGGGGCCTTCCCTTTTATAGGCGCGGTGGGTGGTCCGGAGCTGATCCGATGGGACCCGCGCTGGTCTTTGCTTTAGTGGCGACGTTCTTGTCTAATTCCGAGGCTCTGTCTGGTCTGGAGCCTGCAGGGAGAAGCTGTTCGGGTTAGTATAGGACACGTGTTTGTCTCGATATGCCGATACGGGAAGGAATTGTGCTTTAGGGAGAAAGCACTTTCCTTTCATCCCCAATATAGCATTTGACTAGACCGAGCCAGCCTCGCGCCGTCCGTTGGGGGCGTCGCATACCGTAACAACCATTCACCGCCTGCCAAAGGGGGCAAACGACAAACCTAGCTGTTCGCGTGCTCCTCCTCGGGCTGCGGGTTCCCGGGGAGGCACAGTTAATCTCGGTCAAGACCGGGGAAAGTGCGGTGGGACATGACAGTTGTCGCCATCTGCCCGCGGACGGACAAACTGTCCGCGGGGCCTTCTCCCGGGCTAGGTGCGCCACGCCCCTGGCAGGGACCCAGGGAGACGCGGTTGGCCCGGGGAAAAACCCTGACGGGCTGGACGCTTCCTTTAGTACGGCCAGGGATGGCCTTTTGGACTTTTTGTATGTGCGGTGGGCCAGTACGGAATCGGCCCAAGGCCTGCCTCCAGGTGGACCGCTTATCAATCACCAACAGATCCTATGTGAGTGTATCAAAGTTCAGCCGATTCAATCATTATGTACATTTGGGGGTCAATATGTGCTGCTAGGTACCGTTATTGACTTGTGGTGTGGGGAAAGAGTTCTCCGGGACTGCGGCCGACTTGTGCATGAGCCTAATGGGTCACACATTTAACGGGTTGGAACAGGTCTGATGGATAGGATCCGTCAATGAGTTTTATGCGGATTTGGATCCATTGCGTTCTAATATTTTTTATTGTAGAAGATCCATTAGCATGAGTTCTAATGGGCTTCTCTCATGGAAAGATCCATTAGAGTGCTCTATAAAAGGGAGAGGTGGGGCGCGGGGTGGGTGTGTCTCCTCACCGAGAAACCCTAGCCACCGCCACGCCCTCTCGTCTAAACCCTAGCCGCCGCTCGCGCGGGTGCAAGCACATCAGCGTGCGGCATTCCACCCCTAGACGTGTGGATACCATAGAGGCGTCGTCGCTCCTGCGCAGGCGCTAATAAATAGGATCGGCTACTTCCGCTGCTAACGTGCTACAAGGGTAACGATATGTGATTCCTAACTCACTTGATTCTTGGGTGTTCGCGATAAAAAATTTGTTTTTCAGCCAGTGTAGCACCGCATTCTCCTTCATGGGGCTGGTTAGGGTTTAGGATGTGCGACCTGCGAGTGCCATTGGATTTTAATCTAAATGTGGATGTCGAGGAATGGTGGGTCAGGATAGGGGTGGACCTGGACCTAGCCAAACTCCACCTGACTGTTGGGTCGGGTTAGGACCTAGCGGATCGAGTCAAAATCTATATGTCTAATACCAAGAAGCCATGGAAGTGTTCACCACCAAAGTAGCCATATTGGATTCCTAGGGCTAGGAATGAGCCCGACTGATGTGCCAACAAATAAGAGCCTCTCTGCATACATCCAACCCATCAACAGTGCGGTCGAAATGGCTAGGACTGTCACCAACGATATTATACGATCGTTGCTGATCACGACCTCGTAGGCAAAGCCATGGGAAAATAGGAAGTCAATCCAGATAGTTCGACAATCCTATAACACTAGCTATAGCAAATGGTAGCATATAGCAACCATTATGAATTGAGCAAATACCTGAACCCAATTAAAGCGCACATGAGAGATCGTGGAGAGAGAGATAAAGGCTTTGTTCTTTTCAGCGTATCGTTGCGTTGGCGCAATACTGTAGCAAATTTGAGAGCCCTCGAAAAGAGGTCTAAAGATTATAAAAAATAATTAAAAATAGTTTTAGAATATTTGGAATGACTACTAAAAGGCACGAAAAAATCAATACGAATTATCACAACATATAGGCTATATAAAAATAATAAAGTTTGCTACAGTAATACGCACCGATACGATACGCTGAAAAGAACAAGGCCAAAGAAAGAAAGCATGATCAAAATGGTCTGAAAATGTTGCCACATCTGTGTATAAGCTAGAAATGTGTTTTGAGATCTGGTTAGTGGCATCGATAGAATCTTTGCATGCAAGCAATGATAAATCTATGAGCCCTGAAGCAATGACTGTTCGCAAATTTTGAAAGTGCACGCCCCGATCGTGCCGGATCGAAGGACTTCAATGAAGCTCGGTATTGGGGATGTGCGATTTGTGGCTTTGATTGATTGGAGGGTGGAGGAATGGCTCTAGAACACCTAATTGATGAGCTATGAATGTGGTAGGTGAAATGGAGCAGCAAACCTCAAAGTAGCCAGCCACTAGACAAGTATTTATAGCCCCTAGAGCAAAACTAGTCATTGCCCCCCGGAAGGAGACAAAAAGACTAGCCGTTAGCCTTTATCGGACGCTGTCTGACGGGCACCGGACTCCGTCCGACAGCGGCAAAAGCTTACTGAAAAACAGCTTATCGGACGCCGTCCGGTAAGGACCGGACGCCGTCCGACAGAGAGATGTGCACAGAGATTTGGCTTACTGGACGCTCGTCGGCTGCGCCCAGACGCCGTCCGACGGAAGAAAACTCAGATTTTTATCTTTATTGGACGCCGTCCGGTGACAGCCGGACGCCGTCCGACAGTGTGCACTGTGCACGTGTTTTGCTGGTCGGACGCTGTCCGGCCGTTCCCAGACGCCGTCCGACAGAGGATTATTTCGTGCTAGAAGGTGTGGGGGAAATTAGGTGGGTTTCTCTCTCTTTAGAAATCTCACTAGAATATTTGGGTATTTTTAGATAAGGTGGACTACGAAAACCGATTTTTCTAAAAGACGCAAAGATCCGGCATAGTCCGAGAGTTCAAACCCCTTTTGAAATCCAACAAAAACAGAAATTAAAAACCTAACTACTCCTAATCTATACGTGACCTCATCTCTTGCCCGGTCACGCACTTAGAATCTTGGAGCAGCTCACAAATTTGTCGACGCTTCAAATTAGGGTTTTACGAGGAACCGAGTCTTCGCTAGGGTTCCGAGAAATCCAAAAACCCCCTAGCACTTATTATTAAATAATTTTGACATCAATACCACTAATAAAAATTAGGGCTCAACAATGCACACACATGCCAATGCGATTAAAGAGTTAATCATGATTATATCCATTACATTGACGAGTGAATGGGTTGAGCTATCACAAGGGTGACATGCATCTCGTCTTGAGATTGTCTGATATCGTGTGACAAAAGGATTCTATGTGAGTGTATCAAGATTCAGCCGATTCAATCATATGTACATTCGGTGTCAATATGTATTGCTAGGTACTGCTATTGACTTGTGGTCTGTGGAAAGAGTTCTCCGGGATTGCGGCCGACTTATGCATGAGCCTAATGGGTCACACACTTAACGGGTTAGAACATGTCTGATGGATAGGATCCATCAATGAGTTTTATGTGGATTTGGATCCATTGCGTTCTAATAGATTTTTATTGTAGAAGATCTATTAGCACGAGTCCTAATAGGCTTCTCTTGTGAAAAGATCCATTAGAGCGCTTTATAAAAGGGAGAGGTGGGGCGCGGGGTGGGTGTGTCTCCTCACCAAGAAACCCTAGCCGCCGCTGCGCCCTCTCCTCTAAACCCTAGCCGCCGCCGCGCGGGTGCAAGCACACTAGCATGAAGCGTTCCACCCCTGGACGTGTGGATACCATATAGGCGTCGTCGCTCCTGCGCCGGCCCTAATAAAAAGGATCGGCTACTTTTGCTGCTAACGTGCTACAAGGGTAACGATCTGTGATTCCTGACTCGCTTGATTCTTGGGTGTTTGCGGTAAAATTTTTCTTTTTCGGCTAGTGTAGCACCGCGTTCTCCTTCATAGGGATGGTTAGGGTTTAGGGATGTGCGACCTACGAGCGCCATTGGATTTTAATATAACTGTGGATGTCGAGGAATGGTGGGTCATGATAGGGGTGGACCTGGACCTGACCAAACTCCACCTGATTGTTGCGTCGGGTTAGGACCCAGCGGATCAAGTCAAAATCTATATGTCTAATACCAAGAAGCCATGGAAGTGTTCACCACCAAAGTAGCCATATTGGATTCCTAGGGCTAGGAATGAGCCCGACTGATGTGCCAACAAATAAGAGCCTCTCTGCATACATCCAACCCATCAACAGTGCGGTCGAAATGGCTAGGACTGTCACCAACGATATTATACGATCGTTGCTGATCACGACCTCGTAGGCAAAGCCATGGGAAAATAGGAAGTCAATCCAGATAGTTCGACAATCCTATAACACTAGCTATAGCAAATGGTAGCATATAGCAACCATTATGAATTGAGCAAATACCTGGACCCAAGCAAAGCGCACATGAGAGATTGTGGAGAGAGATAAAGAAAGAAAGCATGATCAAAATGGTTTGAAAATGTTGCCACATCTGCGTATAAGCTAGAAATGTGTTTTGAGATCTGGTTAGTGGCATCGATAGAATCTTTGCATGCAAGCAATGATAAATCTATAAGCCCTGAAGCAGTGACTGTTCGCAAATTTTGAAAGTGCACAATGATAATAGATATGTATCTAATTAACTAACAAACCATCGCCATCCTGGTTCGCATCCCTGTTAATAGCCACACAGATCCTTTATCGGCCATTGGATACCCTTCCTCCTATCCCTTGGTCTCCCGAGTCCCCGTTTTTGGTAGAGGTGGCCAATGAGCTGATCTGGTTTGTCCTGGTTCATTTTGGGCCTAGTTACTACTCGAATGAGTGAGCCAAGTTAGTGGAAACTTGGTTGAGCTCATGAAATGAGCACGTGTTTGGTTGTCTTCGTCGTACGAATGAGATCCGTGGGAGCACGTCTTTGGTTGCACCAACGCGTGGAATGCAGATGGAATGTACGGAGTGACAAACCGACGGAGAGATGTGTGGCACTGTGGCCTAGGTTGGCCGACGCTGGACAAGATGCAAAAAAAAAAAAAAACAAATTCAACTGCCACAGTACAACGGGCCGAACAAACCAAACCCGATTCGTATGTAACAACCGGAGCCGCTGCTTCGTGAACCGAATCCGCTGCTTCGTGAACCGAATCGTGCTGGTGAAATGGAGCCGAGGGTCAGGTCAGGCCTATAGACATTCGCTGCACCAATCGGCTGGCCTGGTTCGTTTCTGTAACAGAACCCATGTGATTCGGCGCATCTGGCCCCTTCTACCCACGGGCTCACGGCCCTCAAGTCTCGACGGCCCGTCCTCCTCCTCCCAACGAACTCCCTCCCTCCCCTGATCTCCTCCTACGGGCGCGGCGCCGGCGTGCTCGAGCGAGAGGGCGGCATCCAGGCTCGAGCGGGGCGGCGGCGGCGGCGGTGGGAAACTCTTCCTCGAACCTCCTCTTCTCCCCCCATCCCTCTCCGTCCCCTCCTCCGAGCGCTCCCCCTTCCTCCTCCCTCTACGCTCTGCGCCGCCGCATCGGCTTCCTCTTCCCTAGAGCCGGTTCCCTCCTTCCCGTTCCCAACTGATGGCGGCGTGGCCCGGTCCCCTTCCCCACCTTAGAATTGGGTGAGGGGGCCGGTGGCCTGTGGGGACGGTGGCGATGCAGAGAAGGGGAGGCGGACAACGTGGAGCGTGGATGCTTGATTGGACGGTTAGGATGATGAGTGACGTGCCATTCATCACTCACCAGTCACCACCGCAAGAGGCTTTTTTAAGTGGTAGAGATAGTTCTAAAAAAAAGAGTGGTTGATATAGAGATTGATAAATATTTTTTTTTTCTGGTAATCTTCCAAGGGCATTATGGTCTATTAATCTGCCTAGGGAAGTTATGGTCTATTAATCTGCCTAGGGAAGTTATGGTCTATTAATCTGCCTAGGGAAGTTATGGTGTATTGCGAATCATGCATGCTTATGGGCATTTAGAATGCCCTTGCTAGTGTGAAATAATTTTGAAATTTACTTCCATGCTCAAGATTATTCACTATTTAGTGGCAATTGGCGAAGCTAAGTCCTTCCTCGCACTGACCGCAGTGTGTTCTTTCTTTGTCAAGAACTCTCTACCTAGTCCCTACAACTCTGTTATTACCAATCTAGAAGTTCATTTTGAGTAATCAGTTCTGGGTGCATGAGATTTTTTAATTGTAGCGTGCCATCCAGCTGGAAAATTTTGTCGATATCTAACGCATATTTTTGTTTGTTAAGAACAAGATGTCAATAATCAGCACTGGCTGTTCTTGGCATGTTGTATAGCAGTGCTCACTTTACTGAGAAACAAGAAAATTTATTAATCTTTGCTTAGGCTTTTTTTTGGGCTTAACGGCTTATCTACGTCTTGAAAAGACATATTCTTTGTGTTTTTTGAGTCCCTTTTTTCGTTGTCTCGAAAGTGGTCCTAACTCTTTTAAAAAGCAAACAAACGAAATGGATTTGAATCTCGAGTCTATCTCAAGAAGCTCTCGAAATTCAGTTATTTCAGTTATTCAGCTGTCCAGTTGTTTAGATTAACCCAAAAGAACAGAACCTTAATCTCAATAGCATGATTTTGATTTTCTTCCCTTGTACTGAGAAGGTTGCAATCCCACATTTTTTTTTTGCTGTTTATGCTTCTTTTAGTTTTGCTGCTTTATTCAAACTTTAGGTTCTGACATTCTGCTGTTTTTGTTCTCAATATTTCAAATATTGCTGTCTATCTTGTTAACCTGGTATCTACACAACATAGCAAATGCAAGTATTGACCAGTTTGAAACTAAATAAAAGTGGAGAAAATGCATAAAGCTTTCATGACATAAAAGCACAAGTTGCTTGTAATCTGCTTTTCACCTTTGCTATGCTATGCAAACAGTATGTGAAAGTAATCTTATGCTTGAACTATGTTAGGCCACTAGAGCATTCAACCATAATTGAAGCATACATAAGCCACATCGTTAGGAAAAAAGATATAAAATCCAGAAGATTGCAAATAGTTCTTTTGCTTCCATTGTTAGATGCATATACGCTGAAAAAAATTATCACTTCAGTACAACTTTATTTGTTATTGTTATGTTTTATTGCGTGCAAACAAGTAACAATTAATATTGCATGCTGCCATAGAATGAGAAATAACATTTCCTTGTTCTCTGAATCTCTAGCTGAATATAATTGTATTTTTATGCCATTGTTATAGATCCCTTTCCCAATTTTCTGAAGAAATGGGGAAAACTCCAAGAGACCACAGCCTATCAAGACGGCGAATCAGATATTCTCCTGGTGCTGTACCTTCATACTACCAAAGGCAGAAAGCAAAAAGGGCTGTCAAGGAAAATGAAATGCAACTAAACTCAGAGAAAAAAGACTGGAAGCATGCCACTTGCTCGATATGTTTGGAGCATCCACATGATGCTGTTCTCCTGCTTTGTTCTTCTCATGGCAATGGTTGTCGACCATATATGTGTGGCACTAGCTATCACCACTCTAATTGTCTTGAACAGTTTAAAAATGCTTATTTGAAGGAGAAACCAGCACATGAAGTCTCAAATGCAATGGCGTCAACTAACAAGAAGCCAATGGAGATGGAGCTTGCATGTCCTATCTGTCGTGGGGAAGTTAAAGGATGGACGGTCGTTGACCAAGCCAGAAAATTTCTAAACAGCAAGAGGAGAACTTGCATTCAAGAGGACTGTTCATTTGTCGGATCATATAAAGCACTTTGCAAGCATGTGAAGTCCAAGCATCCTTCATCAAAACCTCGTGAAGCTGACCCTGTACGTTTAGCTGAGTGGAAGGAGCTTGAAAGTGAAAAGGAGAGGCAAGATGCAATCAGCATAATCGCGGCCTTGAATCCAGGATCTAGGATTGTGGGTGACTATGTTGTTGTTCCCAATAGTGGCAGCATTGACTCTTATGGTGATAGCTTTGATCGGACTGATAACGACGACTTGGACGATGGTGATAGTGGAGTAGTCCGCAGAGTTAACCGGATTGGTTTGGTTCACGCCGCCAAGCGAACCGGACTTTTAAGGGGAAGCAGATAGAAGTTAGCCTACTATGACAGCCGATGCCTGGTGGCACCAATAATTATGAAGTTGCTTTAGTTTGTTTATTTTATGAGCCATTAGTCGAGGGTGAGATTTAAAGGAGGATTTTGTTTTGTTGGGACATCTTCCTGCTTCTGATGTGCTATTCTTATGCACATCAGGACGAATGCAGTGCTAGATTTGTGAATGACTTCTAGTTAGCATTCACGTTTATCTTTCTATCAAAGAAGTAACTAAAAACAGGTTGGAGGCTGGTTTAGTTGGTGTTATACTAGACAAAACACCATGTAAATTTCAGTTTTAATTATGTTAAAGTCAAGTCAAACAGGTATATTATCATCTGTTCCAATCGTCCAGTGGGACGTATTGCCAACTTGCCACTCGAACCTCAAGTTCTTGAACTGCTATGTGTGCTAATGAATTGACTCGCGCTGTTCCGTTTGATCACTCTTGCATGCAATCCAGCTCGTTAGGAGTTTCCAGGCTACATGGACAGGCATCTTACACGGAGATGGAGGCATCTTGCAGATCCAGGAGTCTATTGTGTACTCGCCTCCATGTGTCTCATCTTGTCTAAAATTGTCATAATCACGAACCAGATTACAAGAATCATTGACCACTACTACTCGGCTAAGTAATTGTCTAGTTCCTGTGTAATCGCCTCCATGTGTCTCAAATGGTCACCTTGAACCATACTACAATTAATCATTAATTACTGCTCCTCGGCTAAGTAGTTGTCTAGTTCTTGCATTGGCACTGTCGCATTACATGTTTACTCAGCTGTCTGTGCTCCGTGACGATCATTACATGTTTGCTCAGCTAATCGGTTCATGCAGAACATATGTTCCTTCTAGGAGATACCAATGGTCTTCCCTAGCAGCCACATGACGAGCGAGAATTCGATCATGAAGAGCGCGTGCAGCCACGTCCTGTCGACGACGAAGCCGAACACCGTGATGCCTGCCCGGTTGTTCTCCAGGTAGGTCACTGAAAACACCATGACCAGCTACAGTGCTAAGTACTAGTACTGCAATGACAGCGACGAAGATCATGGCAAGCTGTCAGTGTACTGCTCACGTACCTAGAGCATGCCTCTTCTGGTAGGAGATGTTGGTGGCCTGGAAAGACGTGAACTTTGAGCTGTCGAGGCCGTCCTCGCTGCGGACCTCGTCGTCGTCGGACTCGTCGCCGGAGGAGTTGGTGATCACCGGGAAGGGGCTCGCCGTCGCCTGCTGGTGGTGGTGGGGCGTCTTGGGCGTCCTGGGGTTCTCTTGGTCGCGCTCGCGCTCCAGGCTGTTGATGGTGGCGTCGGCGTGCCACGCAGCGGCGACGCTGGTGATGGCCTGCGTCTTGTGCGTGATCTTGGCCGCGCTGTGGAGGCAGATGAGCAGGCCGGTGACGAGGCTCATCGAGCAGAGCTGCAGCGAAGCGATCGAACAGCCTGATAAGATGATAATCGGGCACGATGCGCCGACACGCTGACCCACTTTCATTGACTCGGATGGTTCCACAATCCACATGTCATACACAGGATCGAAGAGACACTCAATTGATTGTCACGGTCTCACAGACTGAAACATCACCGCGCGAAGGACAGGTAATTGCACAATCGACACTTACGGACTTACCGCGAGCTCACCGGCGGTGACGATGTTGACCTGGGCGTGGGGTCTCGTGGCGGCCAGCAGCGCGGAGAACTGGCTGGCCGTGACGAGGAAAAGGCAGCACAGTATGAAGCTCCGATACCGGTGGCTGATCCGCCGGAGCTGGTCACGGATGCGGCGGTGCTGCTTCAGCACGGCGGCGACGTCAGCGCACTGGCCGAAGTCCCGCGCGAACCCCGTCATGCGCAGGATCTGGAGGTAGCAGATGATGCGGAACAGCACGCACGCCATGAAGAACATGGCCGTGCGGTATATCCAGGACACCATCTCCAGCGCGCACGCCGCCGCCGACCACCACAGCGGGAGTGGCCGGTTCGCGCAGTACCAGAAAATCTTGTAGGCTGCGTCGGCGAGGAAGCAAGGGAGCACGAAGCAGGCGAGGAGGCGGAAGGCGCCGGCGAGTTGGACGGTGTAGCCGGCACGGACGTCCTGGGAGTCATGCCGGAGGCGGTCGAGGTAGAGCAGCCGGCGCAGGCCGCGGCGGTGGACGAGGGAGGAGAGCGTGACGTAGGCGAGCGCGGCGGAGAGTGTGAGCGAGGTCTGCACCTGCGTGTCGTAGGCGCGGTCCGGGAAGGCGGCGCGCGCGGCGGCGGGGACGGCGACGGCGAGGACGGCGAAGACTAGCCAGGAGGCGGCGGCGCTGGCGCCGTCGGAGTGGCCGACGCACATCCACCGGAGGCAGGAGCGGAAGCTGCGGAGCTCGTCCCGCGCGTGCGACATGCTCCGCGTGTACGACACCCTCCGCCGCAGCAGCGGCGTCGACGCCGACTCCGGCTCGGCGGCCTCGGCCGCCGGCGAGGGCAGCGGCGTGTCCGTCATCACCGCGATCTTCATGGCCGCGTGTTGGGTCCCGATCCTTCGCTTACTATTACTATCTATGCCTCTCGTTTTACTGGTCGCCCTAGCGTTTAGGGAGGGTAATGCCGTAATGAAGCTGGCAATATCACCTTTACCTATCGTTCTGGAGATGGACAGAAATAACTGCGAATCTGCCCCAAATGGAATACCAGGATTCAGGACTAATACTGTAATACAGTTTCCAAAGTTCCAAGCTCTGATCGATCTTCCCGGTTTTAATATCACGTTACTTTCACCGCAATAATCTGATATATTTTCGTCGGTCAGAAATTGACAAAAACAAGGTCAAACCGACAAAAATATGGTAATTTCGTTGGTTTGCTGATGAAAAAAAATAGACATCGAAATATGCTAGACGAAAAATATGGTTATTAAAGGTGTCCCCAAAGAGGCGTCCTCAAAGGCATCCCCGAAGTACTTGCGACATTGTCTTCGGACTGAGCAGTAACAGAAGTGATGTCGCAAAACTCTAAATCTATAGAAGTGGACATTTAGAATTTGCGTCCCAGAAAGAACACAATAGCATGCATCAAGATTAAACAATTGTGGTACCGATTGTGAAACATGGTAGAAGAAGCCAGGAACTGGCAACGGCCGAAATTCAAGAATTTGGACATTTGGACAAAACAGAGCGGTGAACATCGACCGAAAAAGACATTAGATGCATGTGACTAAATTAAAATCGATAAATAAGCTAGTTAAAACAAATTCAAGCCATATATGCATGTCTCCATATGATTATCGAGCTAACAAGAGTAAAAATATAATTTTAACCCTAAAGTGGCATCCGATGTATGTGACGAAGTTAAAATTGACAAATAAACTACTCAGCGCTAATTCGAGGCATGTATGCATGTTTTCATCTATTATCAAGAAAACACAAGTAAAATTACAATTTTAGTCCTAAAGTGGCACTCGATATTGCAATTATGACATTTAAGTCATTATGAGTTTTGAAAGTGAAAATGTATTTACTTCAAAGTGATGTCTTTGATATGCTTGAACTTCCATCACGTATCAAATAAGTCTATTGTTCGCTTAACTGATGATCTAGCGCCGCCTCGCGAGGGGTACAAAAACTGACATGTGAGGACTGAGACGACCTTGACTCGACCAAGGTCTTACCTGAATCCACCATGCCGTTGAACATCGGAAACCTACCATGCATTTTGCCACCTCCGCAGGCGTATAACGCCATAGGATCTAATTATTCTTTCATCCAATCATAGTCTTCCCAATAAAGTGCCACCATTTCCTCTCTATGCTTCAGCTTTTTGGAAGGGCCCTTCACCAGTTTTTTTGAAGCTACATGAAAGGAAAGCAAAAGATGGTATTTCAGATACTAAAGATTCTAAATTTAGGAGTCATCATATCAACATACTAGGGGAATAGGATATATGCCACCAAGTTCATTGGTCCTATGAAATTTGCCACTGCGCATAGGACCAATAAACTTGGTAGCATATATCCTATTCCCCCTAATATGTTGATATGATGACTCCTAAATTTAGAATCTTTAGTATCTGAAATACCATCTTTTGCTTTTCTTTCATGTAACTTAAAAAAACTGGTGAAGAAGGCCCTTCTACAATGCTGAAGTCAAGTCCATGCTTGTTCGTAGAATTTGTGATCTCCATGTCAACTTCAAACATCTGCTGAGCAAGGAATATGTGTCACTAGCCTTACGAATTGCAAACGAGAGGTAATTTCTAGATTTGTCTGTTTGTTTATTTCTTATCTATTGTCAGTTATTGTTGTTAATATTGTCTGTCATTGTTGTTGATTTGTCCGTAATTGCTTATTTCAGATCTCATCAGTGACTGAGAAGCACAGTCGAAGAGTTCTTAATGAAGGAAGGATTTGATGAAGCCGTGTTGTCCAAAAGCACAAGTGCCCTGATATCTTTTATGGAGAAACCGCACACAATGTGTATTGTTCAAGAATTCCTTGAAAAGAACAAGATTAAATCAAGCTCCATTGTAACATTTTGTCAGAGAGCGTCACCCCAGCAAGCCAACTTGGACGTGCGGTTTACCCTAGATCTCCAGCAGTCTGATCAAAGCTATGGAGGATTTACTGCCCACCACTATCATCCCCTGGATAACGATACCTTAGATTTCCCAATTGTTGGTTAGCAAGTGTCATCTTGTTCTTTCCTTGCTCAGTAGCTTAAAGTATGTATAGATGAGTTTTAGTTTTAAATGGACAGAGAAACGCCTTATTAGAGTAGTCTTTATGTAATAAAATAAAAAATAGACTTTCATATAAAATGTGTAACTTCTATTTTGTATTTTTATTACAGGAGGTGGAGTATATCAGAAGCGATATGTGACGGTTCCTTTTGGGAAGGTGAATAAAGGTTTTTATTTAATTTGTGGAACAAAAGAGCTAACACTCTACTTTTTAGGTCCACATGTTCGATGAAGATACACTTGCAGAAAAGTTTGTACAGAACTTATCAGGAGCATCGATAAAGGTTAGTATTTTTTATTCCTTCATGTTAGTCGATGCATGTGGAGATGTTCGAATCAGTACCGGATATTACTAGCTGCTGTGAAGTATCGTGGTTGGGTAATTGCACGTTGATGCAAGATGTACTGAATACATTTCTTATTTGAATTAATTTGATTTTGTTTGTCTTAAGAAAAGAAGTTCATATAATACAACAATATACTGATGCAAATTCGTAATATATCATAATATAGTAAGTGTGGCTAACCTAATACTTTTTCACTCTTACACATTCATTATCTAACACTCTTCTACCTTACTCTCACCTATAATGCTCTTAGATGGTACGCATGATAGAGGAGAGCGCTTCTATTTATAGGTCAAGATCATTGCTCTCTTTCTTCTACACTATACTTTCTAGAAATTCTCAATTACATTGCCAAGTTCTACACAACTTTAAAGTTTGTCATACAAATATCTATCTCATGGCTACTATAGAAACTTCCAAAATGTCTCATTTGTTTCCAAAATGTCTCATTTGTTTAGTGGTAATTCTTCAATGCACTAGAAGGTTTAAAACATGCGGTGCAATTATCGACTTGTATTTGAATTCTCAATTACATTGCCAAGTTCTACACAATTTTAAAGTTTGTCATACAAATATCTATCTCATGGCTACTCTAGAAACTTCCAAAATGTCTCATTTGTTTAGTGGTAATTCTTCGATGCACTAGAAGGTTTAAAACATGATGTGCAATTATTGACTTGTATTTGTACTAGGCACGCACGTGCGCCTGTGGCCGGGAAAAACGACTTGTATTTGTACTAGGCACGCACGTGCGCCTGGAGGTGCACGCGGGGTTCGAACCGCGACCTCCCAGCTTAGAAGCTGGCTCAGCTAGCCAACCCACCAAAGCGCCTGCCTTGCTGAGAGCTGTGTGCAAAAAATTGTTTTATATGTAAAGAATTAATGGACGGTCTGGCTGGCGCCCGCGATTGGACGGCAGCGAATGAATGGGGCGACGTGGCACACTGGCGATATGAATGCGACACATGACATTGAAAGGGAGCTGAAACTCCCTATTGTATATTTAAGATGATTGAGTGTCTTTTAAAAGCTGATATTGCTTCTTCTAACACATTATTAAAAAAGAAAACAGACCAAATAAGCAGAGGGTACCTCCATATGAGCCATTAATGTGGATGAAAAGTGTAGATAGATGGCATATTGTCAACCATCACTTACCACTAGTCTCTTTTAATAGTGAAGACAAAATAATCCATAAATTATAATTAACAGTCATTTTTAAAACCTATACGCTTTGATTCCAGTTTTTTTTCGAAAAAACCAAAACTATTTCTCAAAATTATATTATAACTTTTAAATAAGCTGAAAAATCGAAAACCATTTCTCGAACTCTAGAGGTTCATATTATATGGAGTATTTTCGCTGATGAACCGATGAGCTAGCCGGCGATCCGTTGCCATCGGCCACACAGCACACCTGGCTGCAGATGCCTCTGCAAGGTCGCATTCGATCGGGGCAAGCTGCAAGCCGCCGTACTACAAATCCGCAATGCGTCCATGTCTCCATGAGGCAACTCGCCAACGTGTGCGCATCACGACTCACGTAGGCATGTCATGCAGGCGTCGAGCTCCGAGACACCCACTCACCCACGGCCACGCTTCTCTGTCCCTGCACTGTCACTAAACAGCGTCGTGGCGAAGATGGAAGCAGAATCAGTTATCTCTGATTGAAAGACTGACAGCGAGACGCCACCGTCGCATGCGCGGTGGCCGTGAAGCTCTCCAGCTCAGCGGCGGCGGGTTGATTCCGGGCTACTCCATCGGTGGCCGGCGGCGCACGTACTCCACCGGCTTGCCGGAAGAGGAAACGGGAGAAGGAGAGAGGGGGGAAAATCCGGGCGGAGAAAGGAGAGGGGAGAAGTTGCTAAAGCTGTTTGACCTCGGCTTATCATGGCATGCGTGATGGCCACATCACCATTCACCAGCTGGAAGTGGCTTTGCATCTCTGGGCTTCTTTTCTCTCCACTTTTGGAATTGATTAGGGCGTGCTAATCAAGATTATATTTTTTATTTATATTTGGAGAGTTTACAACACATGCCGATGCTCCCTTCCTACAGTTCTCTGAACATAACGCTTTCCAATTGGAATGTTTTCAAAACATAACTTACCTCGAGCAAGGTGTTATGCATATTTGTGCCTCTAGATCTTGTATTTTATATGGATTTCTTCTTTAACATCGTATTTGATATGAACTCCTTTTACATTGTTTTTATTTTATTATTGTATTTCTTTTGATCTAAGCCATTATAATGCGAACCCACAACGATCGATGAGGTAGATCTTTCTTTTCTCTCTGATTAACATGTGTTTTTTCAGTGTTTTAGGATTAATGTCGTGGCTCCGTTTAACTCTACTTTAATATAGTAGTAATAGACAGATACCAATGCAATTTATTTATAGAATATGCAAAAAATATGATATTATGGAAGTGCTTTGTAAGACGAACCAATATGTATAACTTTCATGTGCACAATCCAATTAGTTGAAAAGATATTCATAGATAAAGTTTTTTAAACTTTGACTAATGGCATGTCTAAAACGACATTTTTGAGAATCGGGGTGAGTATATGCTAAGTTGAATCTCCTTTATAGATAATGGAATCGTTTCCGGTCTCTACATTCAGAGATGCACGCACCCATGTATGTTATAAAAATATTACAACAAGACCGCAATAAAAGTTATAGATAAAACGAACAACGTCGCAACACAAAGCCTATTATTTGTTCTCCAATCATTACGATTATTAAAGAATTTCAAAGACACAAGTTCTAGTGATTAGCACGTCATGATGGTTGTTGTACGTTCTTCAACCTTTTGTAAAGATGCTCACCGTTGAAGCTAGATCATTTGAAGATACCATGGATAAATGAAGCATCTTTGCCTTTGTCAAAAACTGAATTATTTCAACAAAGTTAAATAGACCAAAAAATACAACAATGCTAAACAAGATATTTTCCGCCTATTCCAGACAACCAATTACCTCCTATATGTGCAATACCCTGGTTTGTTAAGAGGTGAGGCTCGTGTGACACAAGTGATTGGTTGTAAAGGAATATCACCACTTTTCTAGTCTATACAAAGTTATAGTACTAGCATATAATATCTGATGGATCCAAATATAGCATTTTGGGTTAACCCTTTTCGACAAACCCAGGACTAAAATCCAAGAGTGGTGCTATGTATGCATAGGCCAGCACCATAGGTGGGGCTGGGCTTTAAGCAAATTTGGGGCATGATTTTGTAGATGATATCAAATCATTAAGCCTTGGTGTGTGGGGCGTGTGTAGTTTTAGTGTTGTGAGCATATGATGCATGGCACATGTGTGTTCCTAGTGTGATCACATGACATGGTATATGGACCGAGACTAGGCATACAGACGCATATCGAGGAAAGATTCTACACATCTGCCTCATATGCAGTTTGCCAACTAGGGTGTTAGCCCCATTAGGTGGGTGTAAATGTAATACTCCAGGTTGTTGAGATGTGAGGCTTGTGTGGTCCATGTGATTGATTGTGGTGGAATATTACCATTTGCTAGATTAAACAAAGTTTTAGTGAAATATAATGATTGATGAATCCAAACATAGCATCTCAGGTTGATCCTTTTCAACAAAGCAAGGATAAAAATTCAAAAGTTGTGTTATGCATGCATGGACCAGCCCTGTAGGCAGGTTAGGTTCTAAGCGAATTTTGATCATGGTGCTACATCTGCAATATGTTGACAAGGGTTAGCCCAATAAGGAGGTGAGGATGGTGAGTGTAATATTTCATGCATCCCGTTGAGATATGAGGCCCGTGTGACCCATGTGACTAGTTGTGGTGGAATACTACCACCTTACTAGTTTAGACATACTCGACATAGTTGTGTAGTAGCATAAATACCAGATGGATCCAAAAAATAGCACCCTAAGTTAACCATGCTGGGAGAAGTGATGATCAAGAGTGAGTGTTATGAATGTGTGGGCTAGCCCCGTAGATGGGTTGGGATTTAGAAAAATTTGGGCCAGAGTGTTATAATATGTATAACACTTGGAGGTGCATCCAATTCTAAAGCTATGCCAATGAGGCACCACATAGCTCTAGCAAACACACATTCAAAAAATAGATGTTGAATGGTCTCGTTATATATTATTATAGAACAATATTTCCAACTATTACTACTCAATCAAGACCTTTTTGTTAGATTACCTTTAACAATAATACCATTCCTCTTTAAGTGTTTTAAATCGTGAGAGGGATTTTCAATTTTCATAGTAACCTATCATTATAAGGGAGATGTTGCTGAGCTGAATCTCCGAAGCATAGACAAGTAATTTGCACTGAAAGTTAACCACCGCAACGTATATGAGGTAGCATGAAGTACAAATCATATCTAATCGTTCATCTGTTATGGGTAGGATCAAATTTTTTACCAACTGTCGATGCCGGTGGTGTGAGGCGACATGCATACCGACCTGATGGCAACACATGAAGGCTATGTTTGCAGGGGACGAGGGGGAAGCAATGCATGTTTTAAGGTAGCGGTGATCATTTCACGTAATAGTGTATTAGTGTCGGTTAAAAGCAACCATTTTCGTTTTTTGAATCGACGTTGATAATATCAACCGGCATGGAAAACTAGTTTGGAAGTGGTCCTATCTAACCACCTTGAGCCCTCGTGACTTGCTCTCGCTTGCCTACCCGTCATCTAATTGTCCGGTTGTAAGATGAGAGGTCGAGAGAGATGGTGGAGATAAGTGTTGGTGGTGGGGAAGAGAGAGAATGAAGTCGGAGGGAAGAGATGGAAGATAGGAGAGAGCAAGTGTGGGAGGAGTGTACAGTTAAGGGAGATCAAAGAGGAAGGAAAAGACATCAACTTTTTTAGTAATTAGGTGACTAATGTTCTCGTCTATTTATATAGAATTTCTTTATCGCCTTAGGCCTTAAAGTAAAGTCCTTTCCTCTATTTTCAACTTTAAGTTTTTGGTTTTAGTCTTTTTTAGTTTGACATCAATTTTTTAATAATACCCGCTACAGATATGCATCGTGTTTATATTGATGTTGGTTTTAATAAGAACCGATGCTGATAAGCTACACACCCATGCCAATTATTACAAAAACTGGCAACCTGCTTAAGAATCGAAATATATATATGTGTGTGTGTTGTGGTTTTAAATGAACTAAACACTCAACGTATATATGACTTCTTTTGGTGTAATTTTACATGAACAAATTGTGGTGAGGTTATGGTATTGTGCTGATGAGCTCTAGTGAAGGAGATGGTAACATTATGAGAGAGAGAGAGAGAGGAGGGGAAGAAGAAGAGAAGATATTTAATAGAAAGGGGATAAGAGAAAAATATAAAATAACCATTTACTATATCATATTTACTATGGCATGTTCATTCTAGTTTATTTTATTTTATTTATTTATTTGGCTTATATCCTTACTTTGAGAGCTTTCTAAGGTGTTCTCAAGAGCTGGATCCTCTTTGTTTGATTTGTTTTAAAGAGTTTTTAAACACACATCCGAGATAGGAAAAAGATGGATTGAAAAATTCAACTTTTTTATATTCTAAATGAAGATAAGTAAATAATCAGATAGGTCAAATAAATTAAATAAGTTGAACCAAATAGATATCATCTCGTTTTAATCTAGCGTCATTGGATGCTTCAGATTTGTAATACCTGGAGGTATTCCTAGATTTAGTATATAGCGGGCAGTAAAATTGCTTGTCGAAATATCTTCTGAAAGGCACGGGTAAGAACAGTTGTTAGACGTAAAAGAGAATAAGAGATAACAATGGATAAGTGAAACCTTGCTGACGAGAGGTCTGAATTAGCATCACAAGTTGACAACAGCGTGTGCTGCTGCATAATGACATGCTACGTTTTACCTTTTACGTAATGGCGACTATATACACAATATTAGAGATGATCATTGACGCCTAGCTACGACTTAATAAGCGGCTACTCACGTTTATAAACTTAAGACCCAATTAAGAACTCCGCATCAAATTAAAAGAGAGAGCCGCACAGTGGAGATGCCAAGTTGCTGCCGGTTAGGGGACAGCATGATCCGGCTACATCCCAAAGCTGCCTAGCTACTCCCACTTTCCGGCGCTTAAAAATTTCTCTCTCCATCCGCAAACCGAAAGGCGGCGGCTTTGCTCGCTTTACAATGGTGAAGTGTCCTCTTCGAGCGCGCCGCATTCGCACGACGCATGCGAGGTAGCCACTAGCCAGTGAGTTGAAGCAATGCAGCTCTTCTCGGGCCGGAGCAGCAAGCCGCAGCAGAGGAGCTGCGGCAATGGCGGAGGCGGCGGCGGAAGCGGCAAGAACGTAGCGACCGCGGCCGCAACCACGGCGAAGGCGGCGGCGGGGCGGCACAGGAACGGCGGCAAGTGCCGCGCGCTGTGCTGCGGCGGGTGCCGGCTCAGCGTGTCCTCGTCGGCGTCGTGCTCGTCCGCCGACGCGCCGGCGGCGGCGGCGGGCCTGTCAGACCTCGCCCACGGGATGGTCCAGGCGAGGCTGCGGTCGATGATCGACACCGCCGGCCTGTCCTCGGCGCCGGCCGCCGACCGCCGGCGCGGGGCGTGCGGGTGCTCGTGCGCGCGCGGCTGCGGCTGCGGCTGCGGCGGCGGCTGCGACGAGCGGAGGCCGTGCGTCGTGCTGGTGGCCGTGGACAGGAGGACGCGCGCGCCGCGGGAGGAGTTCCGGCGGTCCATCGCGGAGGTGATCACGGCGAAGCGGATGGCCGAGCCGGCGGAGCTGCGGGCGCTGCTCAACTGCTACGTCTCCGTGAACGCGCGGGAGCACCGCGCCGCTATCCTCGAGGCCTTCCACGATGTTTGCTCCGCCCTCTTCTCTTCTTGCAAGGGTTGAGGAGGCTTTCGTTTGTTTCAGCTTGTCAAATCAATTGCTCGTGGAAGGCCAATTGAAAACTCAATACCACGATTGGGAAGTGTCATTGTATTATTGTATAGCGTAATAAGTTTAGCTATGCTCCCTCTAATTTGTTGAATTTTGCAGTAATAAAGTGCTCAAGATCGCCTGTGTCTTTGGGAAATTTGCCATGTATATATTTCAGTTTTTGGTTATATTACTCCAAATTCTTTACCCTTTTCTTTTCAAATGTTAAGTTCGGTACTTCTATGTAACGCTCACTGGTTCAAAATTTGGTTGCATTTTCGATATCTTAACCCTGTTCGACACAGCTTGAGACCCAGGATACTCTACGAAGCGGACGGCATGCTGTTAATCACATCAATTTCTAGTCCAGTTGCTTAGCAGAATCAGAAGCAGTGTTATGTAAAACGTGGAGAAATATGCTTCTTGGCTGGAGCAAAGCACCGGAAAGGGTCCTGCCTCAATCATAGTAGAATTTGGAGCTCTATCAAACATGCAAATTGATAGGATACATCGAAAAATCATATTCGTCCAAAAATTTAGTTTCATAATACTATAATTTTGTTAGCGTTTATAAACCAGCTACAATAGTACTCCTAATTAGTAATAAAAGTCATAGAGTGGACTACCATGTCCAAAATTGTAACTTTTCATAGTCCAAGGGAATTTGCAATTGCAATATTCTTCATCCTTTTTGTTGGGTTTAGTCCCACATCGAATATTGGTGATGGGGGAGCACAACTTAAAAGTTGAAAGCACTCCTCTCCCACCAGGCTAGTCTTTTGAGCTGAGTTGGGCTAGTACCTGGGTTGTGCTTTCAGTTGGACCAATAGATGTGGGGGTCTGGGCCCGAGACCAGGTGATGGTATTGGGGGAGTCGGATCGCTGTGGGCCATGACTTGGGCCGGATGACAGCGGGCTCCAACAAGTTGGTATCATTTGTTAGGTTTTGTGTCGAATATGTGTACAAATAAGTTACATGAACTGTGTGTTGTAATATGCAAGTTTGGTTTAGAGTTATAGTCGGACTCTAGTCAGGCCTCCACTATATAAAGAGAGGCAGCACCATCATTTGTTAGGTTTTGTGTCGAATATGTACAAGTAGGTTACATAGACTGTATGTTGTAATAGGCAAGGTTGGTTTAGAGTTAGAGTCGTACTCTAGTCAGACCTCCACTATATAAAGGGAGGCAGCCCTGGTGTAACCATGTCAACGACTGCATAATAGTAGTATAGATCTTAGGAGGTCAGCGGCCGACATGTGGCCGTGACCTAATCAGTCGGTGTGCTGCGGTATTATGGCTTGGGGAGGAGCGCTCATAATCAGAGCCCCGCAGATGTAGGCAAAAGCTGAATTGCGTTACCAAACATCGTGTCTCTTGGAGTCGTTCGTGATCTTGCATCGACGCATATCCTAACAATTAAGTGGTATCAGAGTTTGGTTGACGAGGTTAGCCATGCGGAAGATTTAGGGGGAGACATGTGATTTATGAATACACAGGCACCACAGAAAACACCTCATCAGTGCAAGGTGGAGCATGGCGGCGATCGACGATTTGATCGGTGGTGTCGGACACTTCGGACAGTTGACTCGAACCATTGGATGGGATACCGTTGGCAGGGATATACCAAGGCCAGGTGATCGAGGGCCGACAAAGTAGCCGGTGAGGTCGACAGACGATGGCGATGAACTCGGTGTTCGCGATCAGACCGGCAGACGCGGATGGATGCCGGATAGATCGGAACGGTGGGAGCAGTGATACGACCGGATGTTGCATAGAAGGAGCTGCAACACAACACTAGAGGTGTGGTGCATGGTGGCGGGCTGGGAAGCCTGCTCGTAGGCTTGAAGATTGGAGATTGGATATGGAGCTGGAGGTGTTTTTCTACGATTTTTTTTGTAATTTATCGGTGACCGGTGGAAGTCAAAGGTTGGTCCCACAACACACGAGGTGAACTGTGCTCGTGGGAATAGTACAGGGCGGCTGGGAGCTGCATAGGTGGGGGCAAGCGGCGGCCCAGGCGTGCGGGGCGCGAGGTGGCCGAGCCTAGGAGGGGCGCACGTCGGCTGGCCCAGGTGCGGTCGGCCCAGGCGACGGGGGTGTGGCGGAGCCGGCCTAGGTGCGGGGTGCGGCTCGGTGGTGGCCAGCTCGTCATCTGAAATAGTGTCGGATTGTGATTTTTGAGTTCGAATTTCACAAAAACGTTAAGGAGATGGAGATGGAGCCTGGATTTGAGCTGAAATAGAAGTTTAAAAAAACTAGAATTCATTTGTAAGGGGGTTTCCTCACCACTATAAAAGGAGGTCCATGGGGGGAGTAAAATCCAACGATTCAAAGCAATAAACGGTGATTTTGAATGCAGATTTCGTTGGAGTTTGTTTGGCGTGAGATTCCGAAGAAGGGAGACATTCTTGGAGAGCTGTTAGTAATCTGTTCAAGATGACGAACGGGTCGAATGACGATACATCCAACGACAAACAATTGGTGTTGGAAGAATCACAGGCCGGCACATATCCTAACATAAAATTTGCGTCGTGTCTCCTAATTTCATGATCTTATATTAACGCATATTCTAACACAAAATTTGAATCAAATGTGAACAACCAGAAAAAAAATGCACGAACGGTTCGTTCATGAAAAAAATTCCTGCAATAATACTTTCAAGCTAGACAACCATCTCAACGTGAGCAATGGGGAAAAACAGTTTCTAATTGGAAAAGATCTTGGAAGAGTTTGACACGTATCTCTTCCATAATATATTTGTGATTAATTAACATGATTAGGCAGTATGGAGAAAAAATATGACCAATTAAGCCAGTGTTTCATCATTACGACATGCTTTATTCTCTGCTTTTGTAACTTGTAGTTCCGGTACGGACTGTTGCTGCGTGCTAAAGATTGTCGGCCTCGTGAAGTTTATCAACCCTGTCTTTGTGGGCAAGGACGCAAACTTAGATTACTGCACCGACCCCACATTGGATCAATCCAGGGGCGGAGCTAAGGCCCCGCCACCCTGGGCCCAGGCCCAGGCTCCCGGCCCAAATCCTTCTTAGTAGTACCTTGGTATATAGAGCAAAGTTAGCGGATTAGGCCTTTGTAGCATGGGCCAAATTGCCAAAATGGCCAACGGCCAGGGCATCAAGCCCAAATAGCCAATGACTTGCGCCGGCCTGCTCTGCCCTGCGCTGCGCCCGTGCCCAAATCAATCGTACGTGGTTGCATGCCCTTGCATCGCGTCGACTTCGCATGCGCCCGCCGCTCTCCAGCCTCCGCCCAGTCCGCCGCGTGCCCACGTCTCGGCATCCGCCCCTCGCCGGCGCGGCGGTGCTGCCAAGCTCAGCTCCGGCGTCTCTCCGTACTCCACTACTCGCGCTCGCGCCTCGCGACCTCGCCCTCTTGGCTCTTCCTGATGCGGTCCTTGCGGCGGCGCGGCGCCCCTCGTCCGGCAGCGACCGGCGACTCGGCAAGGGCAGTGACAAGCGAGGAGGGCAGCGGCCAGCGGGGCCTCCTGTCCGGCGGCGACCGGTGAGGGCAGCGGCAACCGGTGCTTCCTAGCTCGGCTCTCCGCGCCCTCCGGCCTCCGATCTCCCGTCGTAGACATGATATCCTCTTGCAAAGATTCCAAGGCATGAAGACCAGAAAAATAAATTTGCCTCGTCATAGACATGAGTAGATTATTAGTGTTATGTCATGTTTTTTAATATATAATTGATTGTAATTTTAAGTTATGCGATATGAAAATGCTAACCTATATAATTTTTATTGCAGAGCTTCTAGTTGGATCTGTTTGGTGGTTCTTTTTATGTGGTTGGCCTCTATTTAGGTATTTAACATGCTTTTTCTCATTTTATTGATTTGAAATATTATTAGACAATGATCTGAGTGAAAATTAACTTATGTGTCTAAAATTTGCTTGTGTTATATATGACGGCCAAATCAATCTAATCCATCTCTTACCCCCAATCTCCCCGTTCACAGTGACATGTTTATAAAAATATTTTATACTACGTAATATTGTAATCTAATCCTAAGTAAAGTTCGTGCTGGGTTGCTGGGGCTTACACACAGGGACTTGGACAGACACGGTAGCCGGTAGGAATTGAGCAGCAATTTATTCAGCAGTAGAGTTCGATCGATAGGGCAGCAAGCAGCAGGGCTGCAGGTCATCTCCATTCTCCCATCTGACGGCCGGTTCTTGCTCTAGCAAACGCCCTTCGTCTTCTCGGCGACGAGCGGCACGCTCCTCTCCGTCGTCACCGCCTCCCTCTTCACCACCCTGGCGTACGCCTCCTGGTCCTCGCCGGAGCCGCCCCTCGCTGGGCCCAGCTCGATGGTGAGCCTCACAATCGGCACGGGGCCCTTCGCCGCGAGGTCCAGCTCGTTGAGCGCCATGGCGACGTGCGAGAGGAACCGCTCGGCGAGCGGCCGGCCGAAGTCCTCCCGGACGACGACGCGGAGCACCGTCATGCGCTCTAGGTTTGCCGGCATCGTGTACGCCGGCACGATCCACCCGAACCGGCGCAGGATCGCCGACAGCGCGAACGCCGGCGAGCCGCCGTCCCTGGCGTCGTCCTTGAACCTGAAGGCCACCAGCGGCACGCCTCGCTCCTTGGAGATGATGGTGAAGCGCCCCGTGCGCTCGAGCCCCTCGCGCAGCGTCTTGGCGCTCTCCATGCAGTTCTCCATCACAGTTTTGTACCCCTGCCATGCCAACACCACCACAGTATTAGTTCTTCCTATTATAACCGTCTAATTGGTCGGTGTAATCTTGAAATGAAAATGCAATCCCGCGTGTACGTAGTTCAGTGGCTGCGGTTCTTGGCTAGGATAGGAAAAACATTCCTAAATCACTCCAAACACCTGTATCCTACCCTCCTCTCCCCCTGCCCCACCTTCAATAATGGATAGGCTTTGCAGTGCCACGCTCCCCCATGGCGGCATGGCCAACCACTGGGCCCAGCCCCGCCGGCTGCCGCGTTCTTCAGCCAAGCTGCCGCAACCACACTAAGGTACATAGAGATCTAGATGGATCGGATCCGGTAGGATATAATCTCAACCATGCTTGCATCAGTTATCTCACAGTGGTGCCCTGACTCCAACCCGACTCCACCCTGGCGGTGCCCAGCCTGCTCGACCCGGGGATAAAAGGAGAGGAATGCTTGCTGACCACAGGGACGATTGTAGGAAGAAGATGCCTGCTGCCGCTCTTGACCTGGTGTCGTCCCCACCACACCGTTTCTATTTAGTCTATGTCACAGCTTACGCCTGCTCGGTACATCCACCACTATTGGTTCTCGGTCGTGTGTCCACTCCGCATAGCTCTAGGAGAATGTCATCCCCTCTGCACTTGTTCTAGGAGAATGTTGTGGCGTTTGCCATGGCCCTACGCTAGAAAACCCTAGGGGAGACTGGGGTTGGGGAATCAAGAGGGCGGAGGGGGTTGTATCGCAGAAATTGGGAGAGAGAATGAGAGAAGAGAATGTGAGTGAGAGTCAAGCCATTGATGGGAGGGGTGACACCTACTGCACCTATGAGCTATGACGGGAGTTTTTCCGCTGGTGGTTTGGGCGCTATGGGTAATAGACTGTAGATCACAATACTTTGGCCGTGTTGAGCAAGCTTAGTTCTAGACCTGACCCGGACTCCATTTGACTATCAGATTGGGTCAGGACCCGATGGATTGGGTCAAGATCTACATCTCTAATGGCACATTGAGCCCCAACTCAATCATATGTGAGCCGCGGCCTTCCTCTTCCACCTCCTTCGATGGCTGGGCCTAGAGCTCTAGACAGTTCGATTGAGTCCAGACCTATGGGGGTGGATGCATTTCCATTTTCTTCAAAAGTGCATGAAAGAGGGTGTGTTTAAACAAAACATGAAACACAGAGCAAGATCGAACATCAACAAGTGTGCTTTTACTATTTTATAACCATCGGTTGCAATGGGAAAATCCACTCTTTTATTGATATTAATTGGTACCTCAAAACCTAGTCGAAGAAACTGGTAATATTGCGCGATGATTTGACTAGACCCTGCACACAATTATAAACACGTCAAAGTGAGTGATTTACCACAAGAAACAACATACTTAGAACACAAATGCACAATCAATCATCATGTATGTGTTGCATGATTGATATGTCCATGGGATATAAAAGACCGTGCCTTTGGAGAAGTTGAGCGTGAAGGTAGGCTGGTCGGCACCAAGGTAGTTGATGTGGAAGATGAGCTCCTCTGGCAAGTCCGTCTTGCTACGCCAGATAACCCAGCCGACGCCAGCGTAGACGAGGCCGTACTTGTGCCCGCTCACGTTGATGCTCTTCACCAGTGGCAGTCGGAAGTCCCACTCCAGTTCTGGGTAGATGAACGGCGCGATGAACCCGCCACTCGCCGCGTCCACGTGGATCGGCGTGTTCCACCTGTCAGTCAGCTGGCTCAACACATCACACGCGCTCGTTTCTGGTGAGCCAAAAACTTTTGAGGCGAGCTGAAGCTGACCCTGTCCGTTTGTTCTTGGCGAAGAGGAGGTCGTTGAGGTGCTTGACGTCCTCGAACTCGCCGGTGAGCGTGGAGCCGAGGATGGCCGCGACGCAGATGGTGTTCTCATCTACCATCGCCACCGCCTTCTCAGGGTCCATCACGTAGCACCCTTCACTCAGCTTCACCTCCTTCAGCTCCACCTCGAAGTAGCGCGCAAACTTCTCCCAGCACACCTGCGCGGCCACAGAGCAAAGCGACCCTGACAAAGCTTCTAAACAATTAACAATTCATTTGTTCTAGGTGCCAGCTCGGGGTGAATTTTTTCAAGGTTTCATGTGCCTCCGTGACCATCGGATCCACATCAAGATCTGTGCTCTAACTCACTCAGACTTAAAAAGGATTTTTGGCACCTCTGCGGCTATCGGATCCATGCCAAGATATGTGCTCCAGCCCCCACTCAAACTCAAAAGGTTTTTGTGCATAAACGCCCCTGAAAGTTTGTGAAAAAGCAATCGCGTCCTTCTTTTTCTTCCTCTCTCCATCTTTCTGTCCCGAGCCGACCGCCTTACAATAAGCACAACGTGGGTTGGTTCGGTTTGGGGTGGTGTGGCACAACCCAACGACTGTCACGGTGATACAAGCACCGATGAAGTCGCGTGATGCCGTAAGAGGTGGTTGCGGGTGGCGGTGGTGCCGAATGGGGGCGGCTAGGTAGAGAGGATGAGGAGGAAGAGAGAGAGAGGAGAAAAAAGGACTTATCTTTGCAAGGCGGAGCTTCTATGGGGTCAAACCTTGTCCTCCTAACATTTTTTAATAATATACTATTTGTGGTTGTTGTTTATAAAGATTTCGAGTAACATTTAGCTATTTAGCCCCTGCAAACTTAACTAATATAGGATGAGAACGTATCCAGTGCAGAGAGAGAGAGAGAGAGAGAGAGAGAGAGAGAGAGAGAGAGAGAGGAGGAGGAGGAGGAGGAGGAGGAGGAAGGACTTATCTTTGCAAGGCGGAGCTTCTATTCTTATGGGGTCAAACCTTGTCCTCCTAACATTTTTTTAATAATATACTATTTGTGGTTGTTTATAAAGATTTCGAGTACCATTTAGCTATTTAGCCCCTGCAAACTTAACTAATATAGGATACCTCTCTCTAATTTTGTGTTCGAGCTCCGTCGTTGATTGCTTGAAATCTAAAATTTGAGGTTTTCTTTAGAAAAGTCGATCAAGTGAAAGATGAATCAGTTCAAAATGCGGATGTTTAACGTGGATTCGATGGTCGCCAAGGTACTTGAGCAGGGAGCTACCTGCACGTTTGCGCCGGTGACGATGTTGGGCTTGTCGCAGGGCTTCCCCTGCGCCCTCCGGCGGTTCTGCCACCGCCGCTTGAACGCCAGCCCGGCGAGCATGATCGCCTCCGACGACCCCACCGTGCCCACCCCGACGGCCTTCTCGGCGGAACCCAGCGGCGCGTTGAACAGCCGCGCGATGATGTTCACGCACCGGTTCTGCTCGTAGCACCGCCACAAAAATCACGGAGAGGGAACAGAGGAAGAACAGTAGGGAGCGATCGGCGGCGAGCGAGCGCGCGCGTGCGTGCCTGGAGCTCGGTGGTGACGGGGTACTCGTCCATGTCGGCGTAGTTCTTGCTGATGGCCTCGAGGATGAGCTTGTCGCACTCCGGCTCCATCCACGTCGTCACGAACGACGCCAGGTTCAGCCGCGGGCTGCTGTCCAGCAGCAGCTCGTCGTGGATGATCTGGTACGCCGCGTCCTTCGAGATCGACCTCTCCGCCAGATCATACCTGCATGCAGGGCACCGATCAACGCCAAAGGTTAGCTTCATGGTCAACGTCCTCTTTAATTCTGCCTAAAATGTTCGATTACCTTATGAACTCAAAAATTGAGAGACTGAGAAAATGTCTTAAAAAACTGAAAAATATATTATTTTTTAAAAGCTCCGAAGAAATGACAGTAAAACGTTACAGCGTAGGAGTGTAGGACTAATAAAATATGAATTTCAAGAAATATAGTTTAATTGGTTTTTAACCGAACAAAGGGGACCTGATTGGGAAACGCCAAAGCTGAAAAAGATCAGAATTTTAGAGAAATCTTGGATTTTTGACCTTGGAACAGGGTCCTGCACGTATCTGGAGGCGAAGACGGCGGCCGAGGCTGCCTCCGCGTCGCTTTGGACGTGTGTCAGAACCATGCCTCACTGATGTCAGTGTCCGCTCCTCGTCGTCGTCTTCGTCGAAGATCTCGGTGTTTCATTAGGGCTAGCATCTACGCGCATATATACACACCTTACCTTACACGTACAGGAGGGAAGCTTGGGATGTCGCTTGTGCGTTGCTTGTCCCATGTTCTTGCGGCCCCGTGACTCTGCCTCGCTTCCACGCGTAACCCTCTTGCTTGCTTGCTGCTGCTGCTTTACTTGTTACTCTCAGTTGCTTCCTAATCCTGCTTAAGTACTATTCGACTATTGTTATGGGTGGCCTAGAATATGTGTGAAATCAAGGGCTACAAGTATTCATTAGTCCCGATTTGAGCTATGGCTTTGACAAGATTCAGGAACATATTCAGTGGCCCCTTGATTCTGTCGAAGGCTCAGAGCTACAAATAGGATGTGGAAAATCAAGATTGTAATACTGAATCTGACCGTGGTAATCACCGGCGGCTTGCAGATTTGCTCATCTCAAGATTAGTCATACACTATTATACCACTCTGACTCGTTATCATGTAGAACAGAGTGGCACATAAATGTACCACCAATTGAAAGAGTGATAAAAAAGGTAATTATTTCGGTAATGGCCAGTCATCTATAGGGAAATCACATGCTGTATGGAACTACTACAAATGCATCACACTTTGAAGCGTTGACAACGATTAAGAATGACGAATAATGATTTTTTAGATAATGTTTCAAAATTCCAACCTTTGCACCCTACGATGATATATCATGCATGCAATCACCAAACCACACATTATCTTACAAAATACAGCAAAACACCTGATCAAAAGGGAAAGAGAGAGAACTTAAACATCATGTGGACGTTTGTTAAACCGAAAAGTGTTGTTGGCAATGATTATATATGGGGTTATTCGCTGGATCCAAACTCGATGGTAACACAAGACAAGGGAGTATACAGGTTTAGACCCTTGCGGTGGAGGTAATACCCTAGTCCTGTGTTATGAGATTATGATGGTGATCTGATGATCAATGTCGAGGGAGATGTCTCTCCATGGATGGGTTTCAATATGCCGAACTAGGGTCCCTTGCTCGCCGTATATAGTCGCCTTATATAGTGGGGGAACAGGGTTACAGAGTAAAGTCCTGGTCGGTTACAAGGGAGGATTCCTATCTCTACCCTTTATTGCCGGACACGTAGTGTCGTGATCCTAGTACTTGTAATGGGAATCTAGCACCACGAGTCGATACTAATCCCAATTTAGTATCTCGTGATGGACAATGCGGTGGAATCATCATATTATATTTAATTAAAGTAAAATATGAGTAAACCATAGTACTTTATTACAAAAGTAAACTGGCATACCAGTTGATAGTCCATGCTGAATCCAAGGTGTCGACCCGAACACCTTAGCTAGCCTTGAGCTCCCTCGTCAGGGCCTTCCTGGTCTCGACCGAAATCTGAATAAAATATGTCTGCGAGCAATTTAATGAGTACGCGGCTACCCAGTAAGCAGTCCATAAATAGGAGTGCAGGGTCAAGGATGGTGTTAAGGTTATTTTACCCAAATCCTACTTCTAATCATATTTTAGTTGATCAAGTCAAGTTTTATTAAAGTGAACGCATGATTATCAATATCAACTTCTCAAGTTCACCAAAAGGTGCATCTCACACCAGGCCAATCCCAGCCTAATCTAGTCAAATTTAATATTGAAAAGGGTGAATCTACATGTGCAAACCTCTCGCCCCGTCCATGACCGTGGACACGGCTATCATGATAGTTTTTACTTTGCAGAGTGTGTATAATTTTCCCCACAAGCCTCGTCTCATCCACTAGGAGAAACGGTACAAGACTTTTCCAGCATACTCCGCCCACCACTTCACCTGCCCTCTCTTTTCGTTTTCCCGGCCACGCCCGTGTCCGCCGCGGTAGGGCGACTACTACTTCAGGACACCACCCGTGGGTCGTTCCCCAATTAAGCCATTCGGTCTCAGGGACGCACCTGCCCCTCAGATGTGATTGCAAGCCTCCCCTAGGGCAACAGTGACGAAACGTAACCGGACAGCCTACGAGCAAGCAGTTATTGGGCTTTGTAATGTACTAAGCCAGGGCCGAAGGCACAAGTAGCTGTACGGTAAGGTTTGGTCTAGCAATACATAACCTTGAGTCCTTATTAGAGGAGACCGTCTCATCCCCACCACAATCCCGAAATCATCACTGCCGGGTCTCCCCTAAACATCTACACTTGTTTTAGTTGTTTTAAATTTAACCAAAATACCATCGCGAAGCATACGCCTCACCAAGGCTCAATTTAAAGTGAATCCCAAATGCAATCCTACACATCTAGTCAAGGATAGGCTAGGAAAAATACAACGGGTTCACAAAGGTGGCTAAAGCATAATAATAGATGATTAACATGTCCAGGTACTCACGCCTAATTACATGCATGCAGATAATTTGGAAAATAAACAACAATAAATTATATTGTAAAACTAGGAGGGTGTTGGTGTCTGGGAAACGCGCCTCAGAGGGCAGCGGGTCCACGGACCGGCAGACGAATTTGTAGTTGGAGTGAGGCCCAACGACAACCCTTCCCAGCAGTCCGGGGCGGCGACCGAGCTCGCGGGGGCTCTGGCCGCGCGGTCTTCCCGAACTACGCCTGGTGCGACTTCGGATCCGGGTACAGGTCCGTCGTACGGTGAGAAAGAAAGGGGGTGAGAGGGAAAGCGAAGGAAATGCAAACCATGGAGACAAGTGATTTTACCCTGGTTCGAGCCCCCACTGCCGGGTAATAGCTCTACTCCAACACTCGTTGATTATATGGTGGAAACAGTACAAAGGCGCCGAGACTGGGCTTGAAGGCGCCGATCCCGAGCTTACAAGGAAGTTTCAGACACTGAAGTGATTAAGGACTACGGCTACTGCTAAGGAAGCTTCGGATGCTGGTGCTCTCTTAGGCTCTGTAGACTTAGATCGAATCGAAGGCCTGGGGATCCCTCGCTACGTCGGGTAGGCTTCTCCTTTTATAGGCGCGGCGGAAAGCTCGGAGCTGATACAGCGGGCCCCGCGCCTATCTCTGCTTTGTCCATCTTTAGTGGTGGCGCCCTTGTTTCATTCCGGGCTCCGTCCTGTCTGTGGCTTGCAAAGAGAAGCTGGTCTGGTTAGTACTGGACACGTGTTGGTCTTGGTTACACGGGGGAGCAGCCTTCACAGGGAGAAAGCACTTTTCCTTTATCCCCAATATAGCATTGACTGGTCGGAGCCAGGTTCGCGCCACCCGTTGGGGGCGTCGCGTAGCGCGGCAGCTGTTGCCGTCTGCCCAAGGGGCAAACGACAAGGCGAGCTACCCGCGTGCCTCTTCCCGGGCTATGGATCCCCCGGGGAGGTACAGTTCTTCTCGGTCAAGGCCGAGGAACGCTCCTAATTAGGTCCTAAGGAGGCGCGGTTGACTTGGTCAAGCCCGAGGATAACCCTGCGGGCTAGACGTTCCTTTTGGTACGGCCAAGGTTGGCCCTTTAGACCTTCTGTACGCGCGGCAGGCCGGTACGGATCCGCCCCAAGGCCCATCTTGGGGTGGGCCGCTCACAAATCACCAACAGAAGGAATATGTAATTAAGCTTGCCTTCAAAAAACTCCGCGCTTTGGGAATCCCACACCGGTTCCGGGTAACAATCCGGACAACAATCGCAACCACCGTCTAAACATACGAACAACAAAGAACATAACAGCAAGATCAATACAGAGAAAATAATTATTAAATATACAGAAAAATTCTAAGATTTAAATGTAATTTTTAGGCTCCAAAATCATCCAATTTGGAGTTACGGAGCTCCCTAAACAATTCGGGGAAGTTTCGGGCTAAATAGGAAATTCTAGGAAAAAGAAAAACCCTATTAACTCTTAAACGGGCCGAACCGACGGAATCGGCCCAATTTCCCCAATGCGCGCTTGGCCCAATCTGGCGCGGCGGCATATGGCTGATAGGTGGGCCCCACTGGGCAGTGGCGCCCTGCGGATGACAAGCGGGACCCACAGGACAAAGGCGACGGAACGGTGCTGGCGTGGCAGTGACATGGCGTGACGTGTCGATGATGTGGCGTGACACGTGGCAGTCAGGGGGCGGTGTGGTGCTGACGTGGCATGCCACGTGGCCGTGGGGTGCTAGGCTCGGGGTGATGTGGCATGACACGTGTCTAGACACGTGTAACCCCCGTGGCTCCTAGCTGACGCGGCTCGGACGGACCCACCGATCAGTGACTCAAGCGTGATTTCCGTGCGTGTGCGTGGCACGTGCTGCCACGTGTCGCGTGCGAGGTGGCATGTGAAGCGGCTGCCTCTGACAAGCGGGGCCCACGGCTTAGCCGGGCCCAAGCGTCAGCGGTGGTGGATGGATCTGGCTAGGGTGAAAACGGAACGGCGCCGGCATCAGCGGCGGTCCCACGGGACACGTGGCGCTACGGGATTGGGTGGCGGCGACGGAAAGGTCCGGGACGCCGACAGCGGCGAGACCCACCGGACGCGTGTCACAGCGCGATTGGTGGATGGCGGCGGCGCGGTCGGAAACGGCTGCGGCAGGTGGGTCCCACGCTGACACGAGTCGACGCGTGAATTGCGCCGTCGCCTGTGCGGTCCGCCGCGACGCGGTTTGCGGGCCCGTCGGGATGAGCGTCGGCCAGCGAGTGGTGCGGCGCGTGTGTCACGCGTGTGTGGAATGGAGAGTGACGGCGCTGGGCGACGTGGCGGCGCGCGATTGGCTCCGGATGTCCCGCCGGTGGCGCGAACGCCGAGGATCACCGGCGAACGTGGAGAAAGCTATCTACGGCGAGCTCTACCGGGCAGAAAACAGCACCAAAACGGGGGATCCGCATATGCATTTTATTCGTCTCGACGAGATCTAGCTACTGGTACCATCGACATGAAGAATTACCTACGGGAAAATGGAGTTTACCTCGAAAACGTACTCGGGAAGGGTGTCTTGAGCCGTAGGGTTTAGGTTTGGGGGTGGGGAGTGGAGTGGTCGGCGAGGAACAGTAGTGCAGGGTCTTATAGGGGTGTAGGGCGCAGTGGAGGGGCCTTTGGCCTTCTTGGGTGGGCTCAAAGTGCTAAACTCTCTAATATGGGCCCTTAATCATATGCTAATCCAGCCCATTAGCAATTAACTTACAAATATGCTGAAAAGTTGTAAAGTGCTACCTTGATTTATTAGAGAAACTATTGGGACACCTAATAATTTTATTAGGATGTCACAAAACCTCCCCCCTTACAGGAATCTCGCCCCGAGATTTAGAAAGATTCTTGAACAGCTCCGAAAACTCTTGTTGAAGATACTCCTCTCGCTCCTAAGTTGCTTCTGATTCAGAATGATTTGCCCACTGAACCTTGCAAAACTTTGTTGTCGCATCTCCGAGCCTCGTCCACAATTTTGAACGGTTTCTCCTTATAGGTCAAATCTTCTTGTATTTCAACCACATCAATCGGTACTTGCTCTTCAGGTACTCGCAAGCACTTCTTAAGCTGAGACACGTGAAACACATTGTGCACTGCTGATAGCTGTGGTGGCAATTCTGACTGGTAGGCAACCACCCCCCTTCGCTCCATGATGGGAAAAGGTCCAATATACCTTGGAGCCAGCTTTTCGGACACATTAAATCTTCGCAAGCCTTTCATCGGGGATACCTTCAAATAAACATGATCACCTACTTCGAATTGCAAATCTCTACGCCGATTGTCAGTGTAGCTCTTTTGCCTGGACTGAGCCGTCTTCAACCTTTCTTGTATCAATTTGACTTATGCCTCGGCCTCCTGCCAAATTTTAGGGCCGAAAACTTTTCCCTCTCCTGTCTCGCTCCAGTAGAGAGGTGTGCAACACTTTCGTCCATACAGGGCTTCGAATGGGGCCATCTGTATGCTCGACTGATAACTTTTGTTATAGGAGAATACGGCTTATGGGAGGGTTTCTTCCTAATTTTTGGACTTGGACAATGCTACAGATCTGAGCATATCTTCGAGAATTTGATTGGTGCGCTCGGTCTGTCCATCCGTCTGAGGATGATATGCACTACTAAAAGCAAGATGGGTACCGAGTAGTGAATGGATCTGCTTCCAAAATCTTGAGGTAAATTGGGTACCTTGATCAGATACGATTCTCTTTGGTACTCCGTGCAAACTTACAATTCTGGCCATGTTTAACTCTGCTAGCTTGTCACTAGTGTAAGCAGTTTTGACAGGTAGAAAATGCGCCACTTTGTCAACCGATCTACAATGAGCCATATATAGTCATATCCACGCTGAGTTCTTGGCAGCCCTACTATGAAATCCATGCCAATCTCCTCCCACTTCCATTGAGGAACAGGCAGGGGTTGGAGTAATCCTGCAGGCCTTTGATGCTCTGCCTTCACTCGTCAACAAACATCACATACCGCCACATATGCGGCCAAGTCATTCTTCATCCCAGTCCACCAGTACCTTCCTCTCAGATCGAGGTACATTTTAGTGCTGCCAGGGTGTATCGAATATGAGGAATCATGGGCTTCCTTGATAATTAACTCTTGGAGTCCTTATCGGGTACCACAATCCTCTTGCCAAACCATATTATTCCTGCCGCATCCATGTTGAATCTTGGGGCCTTGTCGATTGCTATTCGGGCAGCAATCTTAAAAATCTCATCATCTTCCTGTTGTGCTTCCTTGATCTTGTCATCCAAAGTGGGTTGCACTTCCATGACATTTAGTTGTCCTAACGGAACCACCTCCAAATTCATCCTTTGCATGTCGGCAATTAATGCATCACACCTCGGATTCCGACTCAAAGCATCGGCAACGGAATTCGCTTTACCAGGATGGTAATAAATCCCAATATCATAATCTGCCATTTGCTCTAACCATCTCCTCTGCCTCATGTTCAGATCTGGTTGAGTGAAAATATATTTCAGGCTTTTGTGATCCGTATACACCTCTGTTCGATTATCCACAAGGTAGTGCCTCCAGATTTTCAGGGCATGCATTACGGCTGCTAATTCAAGGTCATGCGTAGGGTAATTTCCTTCGTGAGACTTAAGTTGACGTGAAGCATGGGCTACCACCTTCCCTTCTTGCATCAATTCACAACCAATGCCCAGTTTTGAAGCGTCGTAGAACACTTCGAAATCTTTTTGTATATTTGGCAATACTAGAACCGGTGCCGTGGTTAACTTCTTCTTCAGAACCTCAAAACTCTCTTGACACGCTAGTGTCCATCTGAACTTAACATCCTTCTTGAGAAACTCCGTTAGAGGCTTTGCTATTCTGGAGAAATCTTCGATGAACCTCCTATAATAACCCGCCAAACCTTGAAAACCTCGGACTTTGGTCACAGTCTTTGGCTCTTTCCAGTCAAGTACTTCCTTCACCTTAGCGGGATCAACTGACACTCCTCCTGAAACAGTATGACCCAGGAATGCCACTTCCCTAATCCAGAAGTCACACTTACTATACTTGGCATATAGCTTATGTTGCCTTAATAATTCCAGCACGATCCTCATGCTCCTCCTCATTCTTTGAGTAGATCAATATGTCATCAATAAATACCTCACAAAATTGTCTAGATATTCCATGAATACTTTATTCATCGTTGGCATAAAATGCGCTGGGGCATTTGTCAGTCCAAAAGACATAACTAGAAACTCATATAATCCATAACGGGTGGTAAAGGCAGTCTTTGGTGTATCCTCCTTCTTGATACGGATCTGATGATATCCGGATCGTAGATCGATCTTCGAAAAGACACAAGCTCCCTTCAATTGATCGAACAAATCATCGATCCTCGGCAATGGATATTTATTCTTGATAGTCACCTCATTAAGTGATTGATAGTCTACACACATCCTAAGATCTCCATCCTTCTTCTTCACAAAAATAACTGGTGCTCCCCATGGTGATGTGCTTGGTCGAATAAAACCCTTATCTTTTAGCTCTTGAATTTGCTTCTTCACCTCCGCTAATTGGGTAGCATTCATGCGATATGGCCGTTGAGATATCGGGCTTGTCCCTGGGTATACGTCAATAGAGAACTCCACATCCTGTTCCGGTGGTAATCCAGATAAATCAGCAGGAAACACATCTGGATACTCAATTCACTATAAGAACTTCTTCCAACGTGGGCTTCTCTCCTTCGGGTCTTGTCACCTTTATGTGGTTGATGACCCCCTCTTGTATCCTTCTAGTCGACTGGTATGTGACTTGTGTCCCATCGGTGTTAGTCAAGGTACTGTCCTCCTTGCACCTGCTGGGTCTGACTCCCAGTCCTTAGGGGGCATGAATGCGCGAAGTGTCCCACCTGCTTGCACTTGAAACAGGTGGGTCCAGTGGTGTTCTGTCATGCATTCTTGTTTTGACCCTGCTGATTGCGTCCATGTTGGGGTCCCTGCCTTGCCGGCTGCTGATTTGCCGACCCTTGGCCAGGTGCCGGTAGCGGGGTGCAAATGTCCCTTGGCTAGGTGCTTGGGGTCGAGGTGCAAAGTTGAACCTCTGCCCTCCTGAGAGATGCTGATGGTGATGATGACCCTGATGGTGCTGGTGTTGATGGTGATGATGGTGGTGGCCCTGATGAAATCGGGGACGAATCTAGCTTCCCCCTTGAGGTTGGAACTCGGGCTTCCTCTTCCGGTACTCCATATTTCGGCGATGGGTTTCCTCACAAATGGTAGCCCTTTCAGTCACATCCTCGAACGTGGTGCATTTAAGTGGTAACACTTGTTCACGGATCCCGGGGTCCATCCCCTCAGTAAACCTCCATACCTTGGCCTTCTCAGTTGGTATCACCTCGTTGGCATAGCGGGACAGCTCGACGAACTTGTCGATATACTCGGCCACAGACATGTTGCCTTGGCGTAAGCTTTCGAACTCACGCCTCTTCTCATTTTGCATGCTTCGGGGTATCTACACCCTCTTGAATTCTTCTTTGAACTCCGCCCATGTCAGAGCGCCATGGTTGGGATGGGTGGAGCGGTATGTTTCCCACCAGTGGGCGGCATTGTTCTTGAGCATATGAGTGGCATACTT
Organism: Raddia distichophylla; assembly: GCA_005191435.1. Classification (NCBI taxonomy): domain Eukaryota; kingdom Viridiplantae; phylum Streptophyta; class Magnoliopsida; order Poales; family Poaceae; genus Raddia; species Raddia distichophylla. The sequence goes on along the minus strand of SPJY01011861.1, from coordinate 699,365 downwards.
TACTTGGTCCCCCTACGGGATGTTGACCATATCCATCTTGTCTTTCACATCCCTCAGCCAATCTTCAGCCTCCACCGGGTTGCGGACTTCATTAAAGATGTTAGGCCGAGTGCTCATGAAATCCTTAAACTTAGCTTGAGGCTGCTGCTGATAGGCATGGGCTTGGGCGAAGGCTAGGGGTGGTGCGGCTTTCTGCTGCTGCAGGTTGGTCAAGCGATCAACTATCAGGTTTAGGGCGTGCATGACTACACCCTCTAGCTGCTGAGCGAGCGGGGGGCCTTGCTGCTAGTTCGCTTGCAGTGGAGCGACCGGTGGAGCAGGTGTTGGTGGAACATGCTGCGGTGGAGTAACCTGCTGAGTGGGTGGCGGCGGCGGCGGTGGTGGTGGTGGTGCATGCTGCTGAGCTTGCTGCTGCTGCGTTGGAACTTGAGCTACCGCCAAAGCAGCGGCCTGGGCGGCTATGGCATTAACATCAATGATAGGTGGGGGTTGGGGCAGCTCCTCTTCCTCCTCCACGACATCGGCGTTGACAATAGCACTCTCACTTTCGTTGGTGTTGTTGTGGCGTGGCGCGGGGACATACACGTTGCGGAGGGCGGTGTCACGAGCGGTCCTTTTTGGCGGCATCTGCGGATTTAAGGTAAGATTAGCTACCGGGAAGATTGTGACTTTAATAAATTTAAAATATTTTGAAATGCCATTTTTTTACACCCATTACAAATATCCAAACGAATAACCACATTCCATATCCCTTACATACACAAGTGTAGCGTGAGATTATTCCATAAAACCAACTCACCCATGATTTACAGCCACACTTAATAAATTATTAAATTTTACGATAATGTTGTTATTACCAACTACTTAGACCTTCATACATATGAAGTAATAAACGTTTATAATAGTTTATATAATTTTTTTTGAATAGAACCTGAATTTTAAACAAAGAATTTTTTTTAATATTTGGGAGTTGATGACGCCTTTGGTCGGTCCCATCGTCTTGATGCACTCTCGAAATTCTTCGCGCTGACGGCGTTAATACAATATGATACACATTACACAATCACCACAGAATTAAATAACTAAGACCATATAATATAAGATAGATAACAGACAGCCGCATCACAATATGAAATCCAAAGAACAATGCGGTCAACCTCAATCATTGTTTTTAGAGTACAATAACGAACAGCGAATAATAAAATAACATTGTTCCAACCAAGAACAAAAGATCAAACGATAACAAAGATAATCTAGGCCTTAACCTTGCTACGGGTACGGGGGCCCATCTGCTGCTCGGCATCCTTAACCTCTTCCTCCTATCTAGTCTTCTCCTCCTCGAACTGACGCTTGGCGTCATCAAACTGACGCTTCTCCTCCTCGAAGTCTTGCTTCTGCTGAAGCAAGCTTGCCTTGTCAGTCTGCAGTACCTTGTTTGCTTTATTATACTCGAGGATACTACCGTTGATCTCAGTAGTGCACCGGTTGTTTTCCTCCTTGATTTTTCTCATATCCTTCGCGAACTCGGACTTGTCTTTACGGAGTTTGCTTTCCTCGACATATGTTTCATCCCACCAGTTGAGGATAGTATCATACTCCTCCTCCAGCTGCTTGTCCTTGTCGCGGTATTGCTTCACCTTGTCCTCCAGCATTTTTCTGAAATTGATCGCCCTCTCCCTCTCTTGATCCAATGCTTCTTCCTTCTCACCCATCTCCAGAGCAGTGAACTTTAACTCCGCCTCCCTATGGCGAATTCGCCATTCCTTCTTGCGGAGAAGGATGTCCCGTGTCTAACCTCCTCCTTCCTGTTCTCCTCCTCACGCAGGTCTCCCACCAACCCCTTGTAATTGTCAGCATCCTCAGCCTTGCATATGTAGAGGCGGTCCAGGGCCCTCAAGTACTGCACTGTGGTGGCCAACAATGGCGATGCCACGCCCTGAGAAACCACTTCGCTTGGCTCATCGGCTGGGGCGTTGACATGCCGAGTAGGAAGATATCGGAACTGCGTATCCTCCAACCGAGCCCGGTTGGTCTTCGCGATGTGCAGTATCGTGAGCCTGGCGGCCTCGTGCCGTCCAATCGTGTCATCCTCGTTGAAGCTTATGAACTCTAGGGATGCCCCCTCCTCCTCGGGGCGCTTGGGCTGAATAGCCAACTTAATCTGCCAGTGGGGGCACTGCCTCTGGATCTCGAACTCACACCTATAGGTGGGTATAGGTGTGGGGTACTCCAGATATGCCAGCAACTCGATGAGGGCAGTGACCAGCCCTGCCTTGTCAGTACTAGTGGTGTTCTTCAGTGAGGCCATCTAGAACAAGGAAGAAGAACGCCGGTTAGAACAGTGGTGAGAGAATCAAAACATTAAAACAGATAAAGAAGGTTTTTAAACTAATTTTGAAATGATCTAAGGTTTCAAAGATTTCACTAGCTACAACGTCCTAAGGTCAACACCGCTCTGATACCAACTTTCTTCCTATCTCAAGATGCTTGTTAAACCCTTGTTTTAAATTTATCTACGACAAAGTTGGTATCAGAGCCGTGTTGACCTTAGGACGTCGTAACTAGTGAAACCCTTGGAACCTTGTATCTTTTCAAAATTAGTTTAAAAACCTTCTTTATCTGTTTTAATGTTTTGATTCTCTCACCATTGTTCTAACCGGCGTTCTTCTTCCTTGTTCTAGATGGCCTCACTGAAGAACAC
>SPJY01011861.1:612817-693092 GCA_005191435.1 Raddia distichophylla | reverse complement strand
CTGGGTACTCTACTCGGACAGATGTCGTTCCTTGTTCGACGCAACAGAGTTGCTCGGCACCAGACAAGTCTTGTTCGGTTGAACCATAGCCTGTTCGGTCGCCTGTTACATGTCTTTGTAGCAGCAAAATTTCCCTCTTCGTGACTTGGAGTCTCAAGAGGAAGACCCCACTCTAGTGAGTCCTTCCACTTGAGTCTCGGGGGCTAGCTGTCGGGGTTAAAATTACGGCCCATTGCCACGGATGTGATTCCCTGTTCGACGCAACGGAGTTGCTCGGCACTGATCAGGTTTGTTCGGTCCCGAACAAGTCTTGTTCGGCTGAACCATAGCCTGTTCGGTCGCCTGTTACACGTCTTTGTAGCAGCAAAATTTCCCTCTTCGTGACTTGGAGTCTCAAGAGGAAGACCCCACTCTAGTAAGTCCTTCCACTTGAGTCTCGGGGGCTAGCTGTCGGGGATAGAATTACGGCCTATTGCCATGGCCCACTCCCTGACGGCCCATTCGAACAGCCTACTAGGGCCCAGCTCCCTAAAAGGTTCTATCTGGCCCATATGCATCCTGCCGAACAGCCTCTTGGCTGGCACGATGCGTGACGGCCTAGGATTCATGTTTGAGTCCTACTCGAACAAGAGTTCTGCACGACTACGTGAAGACCCGGACGTTGGTTTCCCGGATCGGAATAGAAGTCGTGATCCCCAAGAATTGGAGTATATACCTTATCTACCTCGGGATGTATTTGGCATATACGAGTTCGTTACGTACTCGTGGTTAGCCCGACCCGATTATCCCCCAGTAGGTCGGTTGTCCAACACTATATAAACCGAGCCCCTACGGCGTGTAGAGGGCATGTCCAAGATCATCGGACGACGCGAGGTCCTTGCATATTGCTTCCTTGTACACCATAATCTCGCCGAGACCTGTTCGTCTCATCGAGCCACCTCTTGTAATCACCCTTGATATATAAGAAAGGCTGGACGTAGGGCTATTATCTCTCCCGAGAGGCCTGAACCAGGATAAAAACCCCCGTCTCCCTGTTCGCTGTTGTTCGTCTTGTTCGGCGTGTCTCCTATCTCTCTCTCTTAAAGAACCTTAGTTGACTTGGGTCAATATCCCAACCGTCGACAACAACCTTAAGTCCTTATTAGAGGAGACCGTCTCATCCCCACCACAATCCCGGAAGCATCACTGCCGGGTCTCCCCTAAACATCTACACTTGTTTTAGTTGTTTTAAATTTAACCAAAATACCATCGCGAAGCATACGCCTCACCAAGGCTCAATTTAAAGTGAATCCCAAATGCAATCCTACACATCTAGTCAAGGATAGGCTAGGAAAAATACAACGGGTTCACAAAGGTGGCTAAATCATATTAATAGATGATTAACATGTCCAGATACTCACGCCTAATTACATCCTTGCAGATAATTCGAAAAATAAACAACGGTAAATTATATTGTAAAACTAGGAGGGTGTCGGTGTCTGGGAAACGCGCCTCAGAGGGTAGCGGGTCCACGGACTGGCAGACGAATTTGTAGTTGGAGTGAGGCCCAACGACAACCCTTCCCAGCAGTCCGGGGCGGCGGCCGAGCTCGCGGGGGCTCTGGTCGTGCGGTCTTCCAGGACTACGCCTGGTGCGACTTCGGATCCGGGTACAGGTCCGTCGTACGGTGAGAAAGAGAGGGGGTGAGAGGGAAAGCGAAGGAAATGCAAACCGTGGAGACAAGTGATTTTACCCTAGTTCGAGCCCCCACTGCCGAGTAATAGCTCTACTCCAGCACTCGTTGATTATATGGTAGAAGTCCCGTCGCCGGCACGGTCACGCGAGTGGTGCAGCGCGTGTATCGCGCGCGCGGCGCGGCGAGCGACGTCGCTAGGGCGACGTGGCAGCGCGCGATTGTCTCCGGATCTCTCGCCGGTGGCGCAAACGCTGAGGATCGCCGGCGAACGTGGAGGCAACTATCTACGGCGAGCTCTACCGGGCGGAAAACAGCACCAAAATGGGCGATTCGCATATGCATTTTATTCGTCTCGACGAAATCTAGCTACTGGTACCATCTACATGAAGAATTACCTACGGGAAAATAGAGTTTACCTCGAAAACGTCCTTGGGAGGGGTGTCTTGAGCCGTAGGGTTTAGGTCTGGGGGTGGGGAGTGGACTGGTCGGTGAGGAATAGTAGTGTAGGGTCTTATAGGGGTGTAGGGCGCAGGGGATGGGCCTTTGGCCTTCTTGGGTGGGCTCAAAGTGTTAAACTCTCTAATATTGGCCCTTAATCACATGCTAATCCGGCCCATTAGCAATTAACTTAGAAATATGCTGAAAAGTTGTAAAGTGCTACCTTGATTTATTAGAGAAAATATTGGGACACCTAATAATTTTATTAGGATGTCAGAAAACCTCCCCCCTTACAGGAATCTCGCCCTGAGATTCAGAAAGATTCTTGAACAACTCCGAAAACTCTTGTTGAAGATACTCCTCTCGCTCCCAAGTTGCTTCTGATTCAGAATGATTTGCCCACTGAACCTTGCAAAACTTTATTGTCTTGCTCCGAGTGCATCTTCGAGCCTCGTCCGCAATTTTGATCGGTTTCTCCTGATAGGTCAAATCTTCTTGTATTTCAACCACATCAATCGTACTTGCTCTTTAGGTACTCGCAAGCACTTCTTAAGCTGAGACACGAGAAACACATTGTGCACTGCTGATAGCTGTGGTGGCAATTCTAACTAGTAGCCAGCTTTCCCGACACATTAAATCTTCGCAAGACTTTCATCGGGGATACCTTCAAATAAACATGATCACCTACTTCGAATTGCAAATCCCTACGCCGATTGTCAGCGTAGCTCTTTTGCCTGGACTGAGCCGTCTTCAACCTTTCTTGTATCAATTTGACTTTTGCCTCGGCCTCCTGCAAAATTTCAGGGCCGAAAACTTTTCCCTCTCCTATCTCGCTCCAGTAGAGAGGTGTGCAACACTTATCGTCCATACAGGGCTTCGAATGGGGCCATCTGTATGCTCGACTGATAACTGTTGTTATAGGAGAATTCGGCATATGGGAGGGTTTCTTCCCAATTTTTGGACTTGGACAATGCTACCGATCTGAGCATATCTTCGAGAATTTGATTGGTGCGCTCGGTCTGTCCATCCATCTGAGGATGATATGCACTACTAAAAGCAAGATGGGTACCGAGTAGTGAATGGATCTGCTTCCAAAATCTTGAGGTAAATTGGGTACCTCGATCAGATACGATTCTCTTTGCTACTCCATGCAAACTTACAATTCTGGCCATGTTTAACTCTGCTATCTTGTCACTAGTGTAAGCAGTTTTGACAGGTAGAAAATGCTCCACTTTTGTCAACCGATCTACAATGACCCATATAGAGTCATATCCACGCTAAGTTCTTGGCAGCCCTACTATGAAATCCATGCCGATATCCTCCCACTTCCATTGAGGAACAGGCAGGGGTTGGAGTCATCCTGCAGGCCTTTGATGCTCTGCCTTCACTCATCGACAAACATCACATACCGCCACATATGCGGCCAAGTCATTCTTCATCCCGGTCCACAGTACCTTCCTCTCATATCGAGGTACATTTTAGTGCTGACAGGGTGTATCGAATATGAGGAATCATGGGCTTCCTTAATAATTAACTCTCGGAGTCCTTCCTTATCGGGTACCACAATCCTCTTGCCAAACCATATTATTCCTTCCTCATCCATGTTGAATCTTGGGGCCTTGTCGATTGCTATTCGGGAAGCAATCTTAAAAATCTCATCATCTTCCTATTGTGCTTCCTTGATCCTGTCATCCAAAGTGGGTTGCACTTCCATGACATTTATTTGTCCTAACAGAACCACCTCCAAATTCATCCTTTGCATGTCGGCGATTAATGCATCACACCTCGGATTCCGACTCAAAGCATCGGCAACGCAATTCGCTTTACCAGGATGGTAATGAATCCCAATATCATAATCTGCCATTTGCTCTAACCATCTCCTCTGCCTCATGTTCAGATCTGGTTGAGTGAAAATATATTTCAGGCTTTTGTGATCCGTATACACTTCTGTTCGATTACCCACATGGTAGTGCCTCCAGATTTTCAGGGCATGCATTACGGCTGCTAATTCAAGGTCATGCGTAGGGTAATTTCCATCGCGAGACTTAAGTTGACGTGAAGCATAGGCTACCACCTTTCCTTCTTGCATCAATACACAACCAATGCCCAGTTTTGAAGCGTCGCAGAACACTTCGAAATCTTGGTGTATATTTGGCAATACTAGAACCGGTGACGTGGTTAACTTCTTTAGAACCTCAAAACTCTCTTGACACGCTGGTGTCCATCTGAACTTAACATCCTTCTTGAGCAACTCCGTTAGAGGCTTTGCTATTCTGGAGAAATCTTCGATGAACCTCCTATAATAACCCGCCAAACCTTGAAAACCTCGGACTTTGGTCACAGTCTTTGGCTCTTTCCAGTCAAGTACTTCCTTCACCTTAGCGGGATCAACTGACACTCCTCCTGAAACAGTATGACCCAGGAATGCCACTTCCCTAATCCAGAAGTCACACTTACTATACTTGGCATATAGCTTATGTTGCCTTAATAATTCCAGCACGATCCTCAGGCGGCGTATGGCTAACAGGTGGGGCCCACTAGGCAGTGGCGCTCTACGGATGACAAGCGGGACCCACGAGACCGAGGCGACAAAACGGTGCTAGCGTGGCAGTGATGTGGCGGCGACGTGTCGATGACACGTGGCAGTCAGGGACGGTGTGGTCCTGACGTGGCATGATGCTGGCTGCTGACGTGGCATGCCACGTGGTCATGGGGTGCTGGGCTCGAGGTGACGTGGCACGACACGTGTCTGGACACGTGTCAACCCACGTGGCTCGGTCGGACCCACCGGTCAGTGACTCAGGCGTGATTTTCGCGCGTGTGCGTGGCACGTGTTGCCATGTGTCGCGTGCGAGGCGGCATGTGAAGCGGTTGCCTCTGACAAGTGGGGCCCACGGCTTAGCCGGGCCCGCGCGTCAGCGGTGGTGGCTGGATCTGGCCAGGGTGAAAACAGAACGGCGTCGGCATCAGCGGCGGGTCCCACGGGACACGTGGCGCTACGGGATTGGGCGGCGGCGACGGAACGGTCCGGGGCGCCAACAGCGGCGGGACCCACGGGACACGTGTCACGGCGCGATTGGCGGATGGTGGCGGCACGGTCGGAATACGGTAAACATGAAGAATTATCTACGGGAAAATGTTAGGCGCATTGTGGTACTGTCCTCCTTGCACCTGCTGGGTCTGACTCCCAGTCCTTAGAGGACATGAATGCGCGAAGTTTCCCACCTGCTTGCACTTGAAACAGGTGGGTCCGGTGGTGTTCTGTCCTGCATTCTTGTTTTGACCCTGCTGATTGCGTCCAGGTTGGGGTCCCTGCCTTGCTGGCTGCTGATTTGCCGACCCCTGGCCAGGTGCCGGTAGCGGGGTGCAAATGTCCCTTGGCTAGGTGCTTGGGGTCGAGGTGCAAAGTTGAACCTCTGCCCTCCTGAGCGATGCTGATGGTGATGATGACCCTGATGGTGCTGGTGTTGATGGTGATGATGGTGGTGGCCCTGATGAAATCGGGGACGAATCTAGCTTCCCCCTTGAGGTTGGAACTCGGGCTTCCTCTTCCGGTACTCCATATTTCGGCGATGGGTTTCCTCACAAATGGTATCCCTTTCAGTCACATCCTCGAACGTGGTGCATTTAAGTGGTAACACTTGTTCACGGATCCCGGGGTCCATCCCCTCAGTAAACCTCCATACCTTGGCCTTCTCAGTTGGTATCACCTCGTTGGCATAGCGGGACAGCTCGACGAACTTGTCGATATACTCGGCCACAGACATGTTGCCTTGGCGTAAGCTTTCGAACTCACGCCTCTTCTCATCTTGCATGCTTCGGGGTATCTACACCCTCTTGAATTCTTCTTTGAACTCCGCCCATGTCAGAGCGCCATGGTTGGGATGGGTGGAGCGGTATGTTTCCCACCAGTGGGCGGCATTGTTCTTGAGCATATGAGTGGCATACTTTACTTGGTCCTCCTACGGGATGTTGACCATATCCATCTTGTCTTTCACATCCCTCAGCCAATCTTCAGCCTCCACCGGGTTGCGGACTTCATTAAAGATGTTAGGCCGAGTGCTCATGAAATCCTTAAACTTAGCTTGAGGCTGCTGCTGATAGGCATGGGCTTGAAGGCTAGGGGTGGTGCGGCTTTCTGCTGCTGCAGGTTGGTCAAGCGATCAACTATCAGGTTTAGGGCGTGCATGGCTACACCCTCTGGCTGCTGAGCGAGCGGTGGGGCTTGCTGCTGGTTCGCTTGCAGTGGAGTAGGTGGCGGTGGAACATGCCGCGGTGGAGCAACCTGCTAAGCGGGTGGTGGCGGCGGCAGTGGTTGTGCATGCTGCTGAGCTGCCTCCAGATTTTCAGGGCATGCATTACGGCTGCTAATTCAAGGTCATGCGTAGGGTAATTTCCATCGCGAGACTTAAGTTGACGTGAAGCATAGGCTACCACCTTTCCTTCTTGCATCAATACACAACCAATGCCCAGTTTTGAAGCGTCGCAGAACACTTCGAAATCTTGGTGTATATTTGGCAATACTAGAACCGGTGACGTGGTTAACTTCTTTAGAACCTCAAAACTCTCTTGACACGCTGGTGTCCATCTGAACTTAACATCCTTCTTGAGCAACTCCGTTAGAGGCTTTGCTATTCTGGAGAAATCTTCGATGAACCTCCTATAATAACCCGCCAAACCTTGAAAACCTCGGACATTGGTCATAGTCTTTGGCTCTTTCCAGTCAAGTACTTCCTTCACCTTAGCGGGATCAACTGACACTCCTCCTTCTAAAACAATATGACCCAGGAATGCCACTTCCCTAATCCAAAAGTCACACTTACTATACTTGGCATATAGCTTATGTTGCCTTAATAATTCCAGCACGATCCTGAGATGCTCGGCGTGCTCCTCCTCATTCTTTGAGTAGATCAATATGTCATCAATAAATACCACCACAAATTTGTCTAGATATTCCATGAATACTTTATTCATCATTGGCATAAAATGCGTTGGGGCATTTGTCAGTCCAAAAGACATAACTAGAAACTCATATAATCCATAACGGGTGGTAAAGGCAGTCTTTGGTATATCCTTCTTCTTGATACGGATCTGATGATATCCGGATCGCAGATCGATCTTCGAAAAGACATAAGCTCCCTTCAATTGATCGAACAAATCATCGATCCTCGGCAATGGATATTTATTCTTGACAGTCACCTCATTGAGTGATCGATAGTCTACACACATCCTAAGATCTCCATCCTTCTTCTTCACAAAAATAATTGGTGCTCCCCATGGTGATGTGCTTGGTCGAATAAAACCCTTATCTTTTAGCTCTTGAATTTCTTCTTCTCCTCTGCTAATTGGGTAGCATTCATGCGATATGGCCGTTGAGATATTGGGCTTGTCCCTGGGTATACGTCAATAGAGAACTCCACATCCAGTTTTGGTGGTAGTCCAGATAAATCAGCAGGAAACACATCTAGATACTCATTCACTATAGGAACTTCTTCCAATGTGGGCTTCCCCCCTTCGGGTCTTGTCACCTTTATGTGGTTGATGACCCCCTCTTGTATCCTTCTAGTCGACTGGTATGTGACTTGTGTCTCGTCAGTGTTAGTCAAGGTAACTGTCCTACGGGCACAATCAATCTGGCTATCAAACTTCATCAGCCAATCCATTCCTAGTATGATCTGAATCCCCTTAGTATCTAGCATGAGAAGATTAGACTTAAACTTGGATCCCTAGATTTCGATCTCAATTTCAGGACACCCCATAGTAACGTTCATAGATCCCCCCGGGGATTGAACCTTTAAAGGCAGCTTTAGTGGCACCAACCTCCACTGATTCTTATCCACTAACTCTTTAGCAATAAATGAATGTGATGCTCCCGAATCAAATAACACTGTTGCAGGTATTGAGTTTGCCAGAAACGTACCTAGTACAACGTCGGGTGCATCCTCAGCTTCTTCAGCCGTGACGTGGTTGACTCGTCCGGCTCCCATTCTCTGCATAGGCCCGATGTTGGGCGCATTGCGATACTGTCCTCCTTGCACCTGCTGGGTCTAATTCCCAGTCCTTAGAGGGCATGAATGCACGAAGTGTCCCACCTTCTTGCACTTGAAATAGGTCGGTCCAGTGGTGTTATGTCCTGCATTCTTGTTTTGACCCTGCTGATTGCCTCTAGGCTGGGGTCCCTGCCTTGCCGGCTGCTGATTGGCCGACACCTGGCCAGGTGCTAGTAGTCGGTGTGCAAATGTCCCTTGGACCGGTGCTTGGGATCGAGGTGCAAAGTTGAACCTCTGCCCTCCTGAGCGATGCTGATGGTGATGACGACCCTGATGGTGCTGGTGCTAATGGTGATGATGGTGGTGGCCCTGATGAAATCAGGGACAAATCTGGCTTCCCCCTTGAGGCTGAAACTCGGGCTTCCTCTTCCGGTACTCCATATTTCGGCGATGGGCTTCCTCATAAATGGTAGCCCTTTCAGTCACATCCTCGAACGTGGTGCATTTAAGTGGTAACACTTGTTTATGGATCCCGTGGTCCATCCCCTCAGTAAACCTCCATACCTTCGCCTTCTCAGTAGGTATCACCTCGCTGGCATAGCGGGACAGCTCGACGAACTTGTCGATATACTCGGCCACAGACATGTTGCCTTGGCGTAAGCTTTCGAACTCATGCCTCTTCTCACCTTGCATGCTTTGGGGTATGTACACCCCCTTGAAATCTTCTTTGAACTCCGCCCATGTCAGAGCGCCATGGTTGGGATGGGTGGAGCGGTATGTTTCCCACCAGTGGGCGGCATTGTTCTTGAGCACATGAGTGGCATACTTCACTTGGTCCTCCTCCGGGACGTTGACCATATCCATCTTGTCTTTCACATTCCTAAGCCAATCTTCAGCCTCCACCGGGTTGCGGACTCCATTAAAGATGTTAGGCCGAGTGCTCACGAAATCTTTAAACTTAACTTGAGGCTGCTGCTAATAGGCATGGGCTTGGGCAAAGGCTGGGGGTGGTGCGGCTTGCTGCTGTTGCAGGTTTGTCAAGCGATCAACTATCAGATTTAGGCCGTGCATGACTACACCCTCTAGCTGCTGAGCGAGCGGTGGGGCTTGCTGCTGGTTCGCTTGCAATGGAGTGGCCGGTGGAGCAGGTGGCGGTGGAACATGCTGCGGTGGAGCAACCTGCTGAGCGGTTGGCGGCGATGGCGGTGGTGGTGCATGCTGCTGAGCTTGCTGCTGCTGCGCTAGAACTTGGGCTACAGCCAGAGCAGCGGCCTGGGCGGCTATGGCATTAACATCAATGATAGGTGGGGGCTGGGGCAGCACTTCTTCTTCCATGACATTGGCGTTGACAATAGCACTCTCGATGCCGTTGGTGTTGTCGTTGCACAGTGCAGGGACATACACATTGCGGAGAGCGGCGTCACGAGCGGTTCTATTTGGCAGCATCTGCGGATTTAAGGTAAGAATAGCTACCAGGGAGATTGTGGCTTTAATAAATTTAAAATATTTTGACATGTCATTTTTACACACATTACAAAGATCCAAATGAATAACTCCAACATTCCATATCCCTTGTATATACTAGTGTATTGTGGGATTATTTCATAAAAACCAACTCACTCATGATTTATAGCCACACTTAGTAAATTATTAAATTTTACGATAGCGTTGTTATTACCAACTACTTAGGCCTTCATACATAGGAAGTAATAAACGGTATGATAGTTTATTAATTCTCGAAAGAAATTGAATTTTAAACAAAGAATCTATTTTATAATATTTGGGAACTAATGGCGCCTTTGGGTCGGTCCCATCATCTTGATGCATTCTTGAGATTCTTCGCGGAGATGGCATTGATACAATAAGGTACACATTACAAATCACCACAAATTTAAATAACAAGACCATATAATATATAGATAGATAACAGGCAGCCGCAGCACAATAAGAAATCCCAAAGAACAATGCGGTCAACCTCAACCAATGTTTTAAAGTACGACAACGAACAATAAATAATAAAATAACATTGTTTCAACCATGGACAAGAGATAAAACAACGACAAAGATAATCTAGGCCTTAGCCTTGCTGTGAGTGCGGGGGCCCATCTGCTGTTCGGCAGCCTTAACCTCCTCCTCCCATCGAGTCTTCTCCTCCGCGAACTGGCGCTTGGCGTCATCAAACTGACGCTTCTCCTCCTCGAAGTCTTGCTTCTGCTGAAGCAAGCTTGCCTTGTGAGTCTGCAGTACCTTGTTTGCTTCATTATACTCGAGGATACTACCGTTGATCTCGGTAGTGCGACGGTCGTTTTCCTCATATCCTTCGCGAACTTGGACTTGCCCTTACGGAGTTTGCTTTCCTCGACATCTATTTCATCCTGCCAATTGAGGATAGTATCATACTCCTCCTCCAGCTGCTTGTCCTTGTCGCGGTATTGCTTCACCTTGTCTTCCAGTATTTTTCTGAAATTGGTCGCCCTCTCCCTCTCTTGATCCAATGCTTCTTCCTTCTCACCCATCTCCAGAGCAGTCAACTCCAACTCCGCCTCCCTATGGCGAATTCGCCATTCCTTCTTGCGGAGAAGGATGTCCCGGTTTCTAACCTCCTCCTTCCTGTTCTTCTCCTCACGCAAGTCTCCCACCAACCCCTTGTAATTGTCAGCATCCTCAGCCTTGCATATGTAGAGGCTGTCAAGGGCCCTCAAGTACTGCATTGTGGTGGCCAACAATGGCGACGCCTCGCCCTAAGAAACCACTTCGCTTGGCTCATCGGCTAGGGCGTTGACATGCCAAGTAGAAAGATATCGGAACTGTGTGTCCTCCAACCAAGCCCGGTTGGTCTCCGCGATGTGCAGTATCGTGAGCCTGGTGGCCTCCTGCCGTCCAATTGTGTTAACCTCGTTGAAGCTTATGAACTCCAGGGATGCCCCCTCCTCCTCGAGGTGCTTGGGCTGAATAGCCAACTTAATCTGCCAGTGAGGGCACTGCCTCTGGATCTCGAACTCACACCTGTAGGTGGGTACAGGTGTGGGGTACTCCAGATATGCCAACAACTCGATGAGGGCAGTGACCAGCCCTGCCTCGTCAGTAGCAGTGTTCTTCAGTGAGGCCATCTAGAACAAGGAAGAAGAACGCCGGTTAGAACAATGGTGAGAGACTCAAAACATTAAAACAGATAAAGAAGGTTTTTGAACTAATTTTGAAATGATCCAAGGTTCCAAGGGTTTCACTAGCTACGACGTCCTAAGGTCAACACGGCTCTGATACCAACTTTATCGTAGATAAATTTAAAACAAGGGTTTAACAAGTGTCTTGAGATAGGAAGAAAGTTGGTATCAGAGCGGTGTTGACCTTAGGACGTTGTAGCTAGTGAAATCTTTGAAACCTTAGATCATTTCAAAATTAGTTTAAAAACCTTCTTTATCTGTTTTAATGTTTTGATTCTCTCACCACTGTTCTAACCGGCGTTCTTCTTCCTTGTTCTAGATGGCCTCACTGAAGAACACCACTAGTACTGACAAGGCAGGGCTGGTCACTGCCCTCATCGAGTTGCTGGCATATCTGGAGTACCCCACACCTATACCCACCTATAGGTGTGAGTTCGAGATCCAGAGGCAGTGCCCCCACTGGCAGATTAAGTTGGCTATTCAGCCCAAGCGCCCCGAGGAGGAGGGGGCATCCCTAGAGTTCATAAGCTTCAACGAGGATGACACGATTGGACGGCACGAGGCCGCCAGGCTCACGATACTGCAGACGAGGCAGGGCTGGTCACTGCCCTCATCGAGTTGCTGGCATATCTGGAGTACCCCACAACTATACCCACCTACAGGTGTGAGTTCGAGATCCAGAGGCAGTGCCCCCACTGGCAGATTAAATTGGCTATTCAGCCCAAGCGCCTCGAGGAGGGGGCATCCCTAGAGTTCATAATCTTCAACGAGGATGACACGATTGGACGGCAGGAGGCCGCCAGGCTCGCGATACTGCACATCGTGGAGACCAACTAGGCTCGGTTGGAGGACACGTAGTTCCGATATCTTCCTACTCAGCATGTCAACGCCCCAGCCGATGAGCCAAGCGAAGTGGTTTCTCAGGGTGAGGTGTCGCCATTGTTGGCCACCACAGTGTAGTACTTAAGGGCCCTTGATAGCCTCTACATATGCAAGGCTGAGGATGCTGACAATTACAAGGGGTTGATGGGAGACCTGCGTGAGGAGAAGAACAGGAATGAGGAGGTTAGACACGGGACATCCTTCTCCGCAAGAAGGAATGGCGAATTCGCCATAGGGAGGCGGAGTTGGAGTTGACTGCTCTGGAGATGGGTGAGAAAGAAGAAGCACTGGATCAAGAGAGGGAGAGGGCGACCAATTTCAGAAAAATGCTGGAGGACAAGGTGAGGCAATACCGCGACAAGGACAAGCAGCTGGAGGAGGAGTATGATACTATCCTCAATTGGCGGGATGAAATAGATGTCGAGGAAAGAAAACTCCGTAAGGACAAGTCCAAGTTCACGAAGGATATGAGAAAAATCAAGGAGGAAAACGACCGTTGCACTACTGAGATCAACGGTAGTATCCTCGAGTATAATGAAGCAAACAAGGTATTGCAGACTGACAAGGCAAGCTTGCTTCAGCAGAAGCAAGACTTCGAGGAGGAGAAGCGTCAGTTTGATGACGCCAAGCGTCAGTTTGAGGAGGAGAAGACTAGATGGAGGAAGAGGTCAAGGCTGCTGAGCAGCAGATGGGCCCCCGTACCCGTAGCAAGGCTAAGGCCTAGATTATCTTTGTTGTCGTTTGATCTTTTGTTCGTGGTTGGAATAATGTTATTTTATTATTCGTTGTTCGTTGTCGTACTTTAAAAATGAGGTTGACCGCATTGTTCTTTGGATTTCATATTGTGATGCTGCTGCCTGTTATCTATCTTATATTATATGGTCTTGTTATTTAATTCTGTGGTGATTGTGTAATGTGTACCTTATTGTATTAACGCCGTCATCGTGAAGAATTTCGAGAGTGCATCAAGACGATAGGACCGACCCAAAGGCGCCATCAACTCCCAAATATTAAAAAATAAAAATAAATTCTTTGTTTAAAATTCAAGTTCTTTTCAAAAAAAATTATATAAACTATCATACCAGTTTATTACTTCATATGTATGAAGGTCTAAATAGTTGGTAATAACAACATTATCGTAAAATTTAATAATTTATTAAGTGTGGCTATAAATCATGGGTGAGTTTTTTTATGGAATAATCTCACGCTACACTTGTGTATGTAAGGGATATGGAATGTTGGAGTTATTCGTTTGGATCTTTGTAATGGGTGTTAAAAAATGGCATTTCAAAATATTTTAAATTTATTAAAGTCACAATCTTCCCGGTAGCTAATCTTACCTTAAATCCGCAGATGTCGCCAAAGAGGACCGCTCGTGACGCCGCCCTCCGCAACGTGTATGCCCCCGCGCGGCGCAACGACAACACCAACGGCAGTGAGAGTGCTATTGTCAACGCCGATGTCATGGAGGAGGAAGAGGAGCTGCCCCAGCCCCCACCTGTCATTGATGTTAATGCCATAGCCGCCCAGGCCGCTGCTTTGGCGGTAGCTCAAGTTCTAGCGCAGCAGCAGCAAGCTCAGCAGCATGCACCACCGCCGCCGCCGCCGCCACCCGCTTAGCAGGTTGCTCCACCGCAGCATGTTCCACCGCCACCTGCTCCACCGGTCGCTCCACTGCAAGCGAACCAGCGGCAAGCCTCACCGCTCACTCAGCAGCCAGAGGGTGTAGTCATGCACGCCGTAAATCTGATAGTTGATCGTTTGACCAACCTGCAGCAACAAGCCACACAACCCCCAGCCTTTGCCCAAGCCCATGCCTATCAGCAGCAGCCTCAAGTTAAGTTTAAGGATTTCATGAGCACTCGGCCAAACATCTTTAATGGAGTCTGCAACTCGGTGGAGGCTGAAGATTGGCCGAGGGATGTGAAATACAAGATGGATATGGTCAACGTCCCGGAGGACCAAGTGAAGTATGCCACTCATATGCTCAAGAACAATGCCGCCCACTGGTGGGAAACATACCGCTCCACCCATCCCAACCATGGCGCTCTGACATGGGCGGAGTTCAAAGAAGAATTCAAGGGGGTGTACATACCCCAAAGCATGCAAGATGAGAAGAGGCGTGAGTTCGAAAGCTTACGCCAAGGCAACATGTCTGTGGCCGAGTATATCGACAAGTTCGTCGAGCTGTCCCGCTATGCCAGCGAGGTGATACCTACTGAGAAGGCCCAAGTATGGAGGTTTACTGAGAGGATGGACCCCGGGATCCGTGAACAAGTGTTACCACTTAAATGCACCACGTTCGAGGATGTGACTGAAAGGTCTACCATTTATGAGGAAGCCTATCGCCGAAATATGGAGTACCGAAAGAGGAAGCCCGAGTTCCAGCCTCAAGGGGGAAGCCAGATTCGTCCCCGATTTCAACAGGGCCACCACCATCATCACCATCAGCACCAGCACCAGCACCATCAGGGGTCATCATCACCATCAGCATCGCTCAGGAGGGCAGAGGTTCAACTCTGCACCTTGACCCCAAGCACCGGGCCAAGGGACATTTGCACCCGACTACCGGCACCTAGCCAGGGGTCGGCCAATCAGCAGCCGGCAAGGCAAGGACCCCAGCCTGGAGGCAATCAGCAGGGTCAAAACAAGAATGCAGGACAGAACACCACTGGACCCACCTATTTCAAGTGCAAGCAGGTGGGACACTTCGCGCATTCATGCCCTCTAAGGACTAGGAGTCAGACCCAGCCCCAGCAGGTGCAAGGACAGTACCGCAATGCGCCCAACATTCTCTCGTAGATAATTCTTCGTGTTTACCTATTCCGACCGCGCCGCCACCATCCGCCAATCGCACCGTGACACGCGTCCCGTGGGTCCCGTCGCTGTCGGCGCCCCGAACCGTTCCGTCACCGCCGCCCAATCCTGTTGCGCCACGTGTCCCGTGGGACCCGCCGCTGATGCCGACGCAGTTCCGGTTTCACCCTAGCCAGATCCAGCCACCACCACTAACGCGCGGGCCCGGCTAAGCCGTGGGCCCCGCTTGTCAGAGGCAGCCGCTTCACATGCCGCCTCGCACGCGACACGTGGCAACACGTGCCACGCACATGCGCGGAAATCACGCCTGAGTCACTGACCGGTGGGTCCGCCCGAGCCGCGTCAGCTAGGAGCCACGTGGGTTGACACGTGTCCAGACAAATGTCATGCCACGTCACCCCGAGCCCAGCACCCCACGGCCACGTAGCATGCCACATCAGTACGACACCGCCCCCTGACTGCCACGTGTCACGCCACGTCATCGACACGTCGCCGCCACGTCACGCCATGTCACTACCACGCCAGCACCGTTTTGTCGCCTCGATCCCGTGGGCCCCGCTTGTCATCCGCACAACGCCACTGTCCCTGTGGGCCCCACCTGTTAGCCATACGTCGCCGCGCCGGACTGGGCCGTGCTACGTGGTCTAAATGTATGCAACAATTCATATAGAAAAAACAACAATTTAGATTATAAAATTAGGGCACAAACATGTAACTATGCTTACCTGATAGCGGTCGGCCTCGCACGCTTCTCGAGAAATCGTCGATGATCTCGAGCCACCATCTTCAATGGTGACGTCTTGGTCCGAAACCCACGTCTTTCTGGAAGCTGTTGGCATCCACGACTCCCGCGTAGACAACGACGACATCTTGGCAAGTCTCTGGATCTTGACGACTCCTCGGGGTTCTATCGGCACTACGATTCCCGGCAAAAATACTGATACGGTCTATACGCAAAACGAGGTGCAAACCAATCAACCATTGCAAATATATTTTACTAAACATAATAAACAAAATAATGTCAATGGTGCCTCGGCAACCGAACCGCACTTTGGATCTCCGCGAATCCCGGTCGGAACAATTTTTCCTTCATCAGCGTCGCTCGGCGTTCGCCTTGGGAAGTCGGCGACTGTAACACACAAAATGAGGCGCTCGCGAAGAGGCGGCTGCAAGGATGATTCCGAAAAATACCAAATTAATACGGTAGGATCGATAGATGAAAAGGATACTAAGAAAATTAGTTTGAAGTGATTTGGACCTGCAGTTTAGGAGATAGATAATAGAGAACGACCACTCTGCTAATGAACAGTACAGGGCGGAACCTATCTCAAGCCGTGGGATAAAAGGGGAAATCCCCAATTCCATCCTCTCACCTCACACCGGAGAGGGAGAGAGACAGAGAGAGAGAGGCGGCGGCCATGGGGGAGAGGACCACGGCGGCGGCTCAGGTGGCTCCGGCGAGGGCGGCGGCTAGCCGGGGCAGAGCGGCGGCGGCTCCAATGGGAAGGGGCGGCGGCGGCAGCGGCACCTGACTGGCGCGGCACATGGGGCGGCGCCTGGGTCGGCAGCAGGGCAGCGACGGCATCCCACGGCGGCGCGCTCCGGTGGGCTGGGCGATGGCAGGGTAGCGGCGTCCCGGCCTGGGGAGCGGAGAGGCGACGCACCAACGAGCGGCGGCGGCGGCTCGGTTCCACGGGCAGGGCCGGCGGCAGCGGGGTGAGACACACGGCGGCATCGGCATGGCTCCCTGGGTAGGGGCGCGACGGCGGCCTGAGCTGGGGACCAGGGCGGCGGCTTGAGGGAGGAGACAATGATGGCAGTGGGAATGGACGCTAGGGTTTTTGGGTGATCAATTGGGTTTTGGGTATTTACACTGGGAGAGATTAAGGCGAGTACATATGGGCTGGCCATGGGCTGTGGGCTGCGGGTCCAATTGGGATTTTGGGATAGCTGACGAACTCCGTGTCTCGGTATCCTAGGTTAGAAATGTTTCGGCCCGAAAAGTGGATCGGTCTGCGAGGGATCTTGCCTCGGTGAGAGAGAACATTCGGCAAGAGGTTGGCTGGATTTGGGTTCTGACCGAGAGAGAGAGGAGAGTCGATCGAGTCAGGGGTCGATGTGACGAGGGTTGATGTGATGAGATTGTTGTTGGTTTAAATAGAGAGTCCGGTGAGTTACGCTCGGCTGAGAGAGGGAGAGAATTCGCTTGGCCTATGATACAAAGGAGGTTGGATAGGGATTAGGGTTTTGGTTTGTTAGACCATGGTCGGCCCGACCAGGTGGCAAGCAAAGGTGGATCGATTCGGGTTAAAGTCGAGGAGAGGAGAGGAGTCCGAATTGGAGGATGCCAGGGTTTTGATCGAGACACTAGTTCGGGTGTGGCCGAGAAAGATTAGGTTTCAGGGTTCGTTGGTCAAGAGGAACATTCGATCGGCGAGGGTTATGACGGAGGTCAACCGAAACTGGGGTTTCGGGTGGGAGAGAGAAAGGTGGAGTCGACCTAGAGTTTAGGGTTTTGGACAAGGGAGGGGTGGACGACCGACTTAATTACGGTTTTTAGGGTTTTGGTCAGGGGTCGACTAGGGTTTCGATGCACTCGACTGAAAGGGGAAAGGATTTAATCAGCCAAGATTAGTATTTCGGAGCATCGAAAAGTAAAGGTGGGTTCGACCAGGGAATTAGGGTTCTGGTCGAGCTAGTTTTTTCAATCGAGACTCGAGAGAGAAGGTTAGGGTTCTGACCGAGGAACGACTAAAAGCGAGGAGAAAGTTTTTGTATTTGAAATTGTAAAATTTGGAATTTTATAAATTGTAAATTATAATGAAAAAAATTAATAAAACAAATTCTTGTATGTAAATAATTGTTTGAAAATTAAGGGATTTTCATATAGAACAACAATAGAAATTATTTTAACTTGGTTTTTATTTTGAAAGAAAACTTGATACCAACTTTGTCGTGACCCCAGTACTTGTAATGGGAATCCAGCACCACGAGTCGATACTAATCTCAGTTTAGTATCTCGTGATGGACAATACGGTGGAATCATCACGGTATATTTAATTAAAGTAAAATATGAGTAAACCATAGTACTTTATTACAAAAGTAAACTGGCATACCAGTTGATAGTCCATGCGGAATTTAAACAATAATAGAAGACATCAGAGTGTTCAAATTAAATAACTATGATGAATCCAAGGTGTCGACCCGAGCACCTTAGTTAGCCTTGAGCTAACTCGTCAGGGCCTTCCTGGTCCCGACCGAAATCTGAATAAAATATGTCCGCGAGCAATTTAATGAGTACGCGGCTACCCAGCAAACAGTCCTTAAATATGAGTGCAGGGTCAAGGATGGGGTTAAGGTTATTTTACCCAGCGGTTTGTGGGTCCCACGGGACACGTGGCGCTACGGGAGTGGGCGGCGACGACGGAACGGTCCGGGGCGCCAACATCGGCGAGACCCATGGGACGCGTGTCACGGCGCGATTGGCGGATGGTGGCGGCGCGGTCGGAAACGGCTGCGGCTGGTGGGTCCCACGCCGACACGCGTCGGCGCGTGATTTGCGCCGTCGCCGGCGCGGTCCCGCCGCGACGCGGTTTGCGGGCCCCGTCAGGACGCACGTCGGCCAGCGAGTGGTGCGGGGCGTGTCACGCGCGCGGTGTGGCGAGCGACGGCGGTGGGGCGACGTGTCCGCGCGCGATTGGCTCCGGATGTCCCGCCGGTGGCGCGAACGCCGAGGATCGCCGGCGAACGTGGAGACCGCTATCTACAGCGAGCTCTACCGGGCAGAAAACAGCACCAAAATGGGCGATCCGCATATGCATTTTATTCGTCTCGACAAGATCTAGCTACTGATACCATCTACACAAAGCATTACCTACGGGAAAATGGAGTTTACCTCGAAAACGTCCTCGGGAGGGGTGTCTTGAGCCGTAGGGTTTAGGTCTGGGGGAGTGGAGTGGTCGGCGAGGAACAGTAGTGTAGGGTGTTATAGTGGTGTAGGGCGCAGGGGAGGGGCCTTTGGCCTTTTTGGGTGGGCTCAAAGTGCTAAACTCTCTAATATGGACCCTTAATCATATGCTAATCCAGCCCATTAGCAATTAACTTAGAAATATGCTGAAAAGTTATAAAGTGCTACCTTGATTTATTAGAGAAAATATTGGAACACCTAATAATTTTATTAGGATGTCACACGTAGTTATTCGGGATTACAATCATATCTTCCATATTTGGGATAGACTTCTATCTTTATCTTGTAGTTGCCGCACAAGGTTGGCTGGCAGGTCGGGTATCCTCTTTGTGCGTGTAGTCGGCTCGGCCCACCCCCTGTTGGGTAGTCCTCATAGCCCGCCATGGAGATACTCGGGGTCCATGTATTCCACACATCACCAATCCTGTTACAAAATTTTTATCAATGATTAACAAATATGCTCATGCTTAATCTCCATAGTTTGGCACGTCTTGGTGAATTCATCCCTTTCATCCTCTTGTTGTAATAGTGCCCAATGCAATAGCCAATAGGTTTCTCTGAAAACAACCTATAAAAAGATGGTATGTTTACATTTTTTTGAACCAAATGTTTGCATGAGCTAGACAATATCATTTTGACAAAGCCAAATGCCTCAAAATAAGGTTGCACAACCAATTAATTGTTTTTACATTTTTTTTGAACTTGTCCTGCAGAGCCAAGTCCCTCTCTTGTGAATCAAGTTCCTAGGCACATTAATGCCCAAAGCTATGCTCAACGATCTTCAAACCGATCTACTAAAATGATTATCAAAGAATAAATGTTGAATTATCTCCCCTTTGTTACAAAAGAAACAAATTTGAATGCGCTGCCATCGACATTTGGCTAAGTTTTCTTTAGTGAGAATAACTCCCCGATCTAAATACCAAAGACTTTTATTCCAATCTTCACAAAAGTTTATTCAAATAAGTGGTGTTTTGGTAAATCGAGCTATGATAATTGAATGCACTGAGAATTGCCTATTCTAATGAAGACTGCATTGAAATACATCATGGTGAAGACTCAATTGAATTCCTACTAATATGGGAAGCATATTTTTCTAGTGAAACAACTTCTACCCTGCTAAATCTCTATGAAAAGATAGGTTCGTAGAAATTGAATCAAGCACCTCTGCACTTGTAGCATGCTTCTCCCTAACTACAACTATAGAGAATAAATTTGATATTGATCAATAAGAGGTGTATGGCCCAACCAGTTTTCTTCCTAAAATCAAATTTGGGACCCATTCTGAAAAAAAGAAAGTTTCTCTTTGTAAAAAATCATCTTTAACCTTCATAAGGCCTTTCTAAAATTGTCATCCCTCGGTTGAGTTTTATTCTTGAGTATACTTTGCTAAATCCCCTCCTAATGTAATTGCTTGAAAAGCCATTCACTAAAGGAGACAATTATTTGTTAATTATACCAAGGTCTTGAATCCTAGCCGCCCTTGATATTTGGGTTTTCACAATATGCTCCATTTAGTTAACCTGCATTTCTTTTTATGACCATCATTTTACCATAAAATTTGAATCTAAAATAGTTAAGTTTTTAAGATCAACCTTTAGAATTTCAAATAACAACATTATAAATAATGAAAGACTACTAAGAATAGAGTTAATCAACACTAGTATGCCCCCAGAAGACAACTGATTGGCCTTCTAGGTGCTAAGCTGCTTCTTAAATCTTTCCTCCACCTTTTTTCAAGTCGATGTTGCATAGAATTATGCCAAGATACCTAAAAGGAATGAATCAAAAGAGTTGGTATGACCCAAACAAAATATTTCACTTTTGTAACAAATGTGCACAACAAAAGTTTCATATTTATTTCTTTTTCTATATCACAACTCTAAAAAAAAGTATCATCTGCATATTGTAAGATTTGACAAACCATTATCCAACAAATGTTGAATATCTCCTTCAATATTTTATCCTTCTTAGCTCTTACAACTAAAAAGTGGAGAATATCTACCATAATATTAAAAATAAATGGTTGTAATGGATTTTTCTGCCATAAAATTTTCCCAATATGAAAATATGGACTAATTTCATCATTGACCATAGTTCCCACACTTTCTTTGGAGACAAAACTCACCACCCATTTACAGCATTTTGAAGAAAACCCCCTCACACGCAAAGCTTGTTACAGGAATGACCATTTAACCTTATCATGGCCTTTTCACAATCTATTGACAATCACCCTCATCCAATTTTTTGGAGTGCAATCCATGTAAAGTTCATGTACAATCATTACCCTTCCATGATATTTCGGCCAGATATGTACATCGTCTATATAGGCTTGACTACCTTGTTAGCCACACTCTTTAACCCGTTGGTTCCAACATTTTGAAACTAACATTTGATTTTTTTCTTGCTTACTTATTTTTGGAAGCAATGTGATGATACCATTGTAAAGTCTATACAAGGGTAATTTTTCATGATACAAATCCAAGAGGAGTGCCATTAAGTCCTATTTAATAACTTTCAAAATTTAGCTGGAAAGCAGTCTTGGGGCTTGGGGCTTTGTTATTCCCCATTTGGTAAATGATACCATGAACTTCTTGTTCCTTAAAATATGATGTCAGTAACTCATTTTCTAAGGCACTTATCTGGAGAATGTCCCCCGACCCCGATAGACTCGATCATTGAAAATTGATTTTATTTCGGTTGCCCAAATCGCCATTTATAGTACTTTGTAATAAAATCATCAATTTCAGCCCGACAAGAGAGGGGGTGAGGGAGAGAAGGAAGGGAGTGATGAGCAGCCCGGGAGAGATGGGCTGAGGGCGAGACCCATGGGCAGAAATCGGCGAAGGGAAAGAATTGGCCACTCGGGCCAGGAGAAAAAGAGATGGGTTTTAATAATATGAATTTTGGAAAGAGTTTTACAAAAAGTCTCTTATGTAAATATTGGCAACCTCAAAGAAAATAGGGTATAAATTATATGGATAAGTGTGAGGTTCAAAATTTTATTGTTGCAAAATAAAAAGCTTGGATTTTCACATGAATGCACCTAAGATGATTTTTAGAAATAATTTCAACCTTAAGATGTGCAAAATTTTATTGTTTAAAAATTGGGATGTCACAACATGTGAGCTGACCTGGGTTGGCAAAATCGGCCATGGGCCTACCGTGCAACATGAATAGTAATTCTGATACCCAAATATTCAGTTTTGATAGTTACGAGTCTAAGTGAAACAACGTGATAAGTCATGTACCCTAGATATGCTGCCTAGGGAGAGGATTATGTGTTATCTCTAGATCATGCCATGTGGACGCTGTCGATGTAATCTATAGCTCTGTTCATGATCACCCTTACTTGTGGGTATCTTCAAAGACCAAGGCCCAGTTGTGGAAGTTGGGCCGTGTCGGTGTCTGGGAATCGCGCTCCTGAAGAGCAGCGGGTCCACGGACCGGCAGACGAATTTGTAGTTGGAGTGAGGCCCAACGACAACCCTTCTCAGCAGCTCGGGTGGCGGCCAGGCCTGCGGAGGGCTAGGGCCGCGCTGTCTTCCCGGACAAGGGCCTGGTGCGACTTGATGATCTAGGTACAGGTCCTTGGTACAGTGCAAGAGAGAAAGAAAGAAGATACGAACCACTAAGACACGGTCGATTTACCCTGGTTCGAGCCCCCACTGCCGGGTAATAGCTCTACTCCAGCTTGGCTGATTTATATGGTGGAAACAGTACAACGGTGCCGAGAC
Organism: Raddia distichophylla; assembly: GCA_005191435.1. Taxonomy (NCBI): domain Eukaryota; kingdom Viridiplantae; phylum Streptophyta; class Magnoliopsida; order Poales; family Poaceae; genus Raddia; species Raddia distichophylla. The sequence continues at coordinate 670,422 of SPJY01011861.1, read as the reverse complement.
CGGGCTCGAAGGGGCCGATCCCGAGCTTACAATGGAGGTGACTAAGGACTAAGGCTACTTGCTAAGGAAGATTCGGATGCGAGTGTTGTTCGTGCTCAGAGGGAATCGGATTGGGGAATCTCGGGTGTTCGATTGGCCGTCCCTCGAATGTCCAGGAACCCTTCTTTTATAGGCGTGGTGCGTCGCCCGAGGCTGATACGGCGGGCCCCGCGCTGGTCTTTGCTTTAGTGGCGAGGCTCTTGTCTCGTTCTAGGGTCCTGTCGGGTCTCGAGCCTGCAGGGAGAAGCTGGTCGGATTAGTACTGGACATGTGTTTGTCTTAACATGCCTGTTCAGGGGAGAGAACTTCTTTAGGGAGAAAGCACTTTCCCTTTATCCTCAATATAGCCTTGACTGGACCGAGCCAGCTCCGCGCCACCCGTTGGGGGCGTCGCGTAGCGTAACAACCACCTGCTGCCTGCCAAAGAGGGCAAACGACAAGATGGGCTGCCCGCGTGTCCTTTCCCGGGCTATGGATCCCTTGGGAGATACAGTTCGTTCTGGTCAAGGTCGGAGAAGGTGTGGTGGGACACGGTAGTTATCACCACTTGTCCGTGGGTAAGCGGATTACCCGAGGGACCTTTTCCCGGGCCAAGGATAGCCCGGGAGGCACATGGTGCCACACGGTTTGACCTGGTCAAGCCCAGGGCAACTGCTGGCGGGTTAGGCGCCTTCGTTAGTACGGCCGGGAACGGCCTTTTGGATCATCTGCCTGTGTGATGGGCCGGTACGGAAACGGCTCAAGGCCCGTCCTAGGATGGGCCGTTCGCCAATTACCAACAGGCCGGATCATGTTTTGGCCCATGGAGCGTGTGTCCACAAGTCTTGACTTCAACTCAAAACACAGTGATATCTTCTAGAAGGCTTGGACATGCTACACCAACATAGGGTGTCAGAATATATCTTGCATACATATATAGGTAGTTTTCCATGTATATTCGTAAGTGCCCTGATTTATAAGGTTGTTACATATAGTATATTGAAATTAGTACAACATAAATATGTACCCCGAGACAGAAAAGGGGAGACCAAGTAAGATCAGATTGCATAAAAAAATCACCTTCGACAATTGAACCAACATGAAAAATTTCAGTGTTAACACCCAAGAGTATACCTCTCGAGCGTCCACATATTATGCCAGACATAATTCAATGCCCCCCCCTAACAAGGTCATGACGGATGAGTGATGACGATGGTTACAAACTTCTGACGCTGCTGGCTTCAACGGCTGGACACAGCTTATGTGTTATTTGAAAGTGTTATTCTGTGAACATTACTACTGTAGCAAGCGTGACAAAGCGCGCATTTTCGCTAAGCTATTCCTCGACGATTTCGATGTCTGAAAGATCGACCGTGGCGAACTCGCCGTCAGGCGAGAACATGCCTGCAGCAGCGACAATCTTCTTCTGTGGGATCTGGCTGATCTTGAGCAGGTCTTCGTCGGTCAACTCCCAGTCGAAGATCTCGAGGTTTGCTCTAAGCCTGTCCTTGCTGAAGCTCTTGACGATAGGAGTCACTCCTTGCTCGTAGATCCATCTCAGTGACAACTGAAGAAGGAAAAAAATACTGTGCAAGTGTCAAAGGAATGCCATGATCTATTGATCTTGGAACATTTGATTTACCAAACGAAACGGGCATGCCAATTAATGGTCAAACACACAGCAGAGATGAAAATGGTGTGGCCCTCGCAACTTTTTTTTACCTGTGCGATGGTCTTTCCCCTGGCCTTGGCTATCTCCGCGAGCACCTCCGACTCCATCACGGCGTTGCCTTCGCCTGACCAGTTCTGCCCTCCCAGCGGCGAGTACGCGGCCACGTGGATGCCCCTCGCCGCGCAGTACCCCCTCAGTGTCCGCTGCTGCCACACCGGGTTCATCTCCACCTGCACGCACATCACACCGTCACACGTAACCGAGTTGTTATAGTTCTTCCTCCGTTTCACTGTATTTATTCATATCCACCATCGCGCGCGAACCAAAAAGATACGTGTAAACTAAAGTAAAAAGATACATTATAATGACTATTTTGCCTACAAATAATGAATTTAGTTGATAAGGAAGAATTTGTGTGCCCGAGGATAGCGAGAATTGGGGGGCAGTGATAGGTATTTTAGGGATTAGATAAGTTGCTACTTGGCAGGCACATATATGTTCTTAGGAATGTGGCCCGAGATGAGTTGCTAGGAGTGGGCTGCATGAAGTTAGAAAGTTTCGATCCCCATCTAGACCCCGTGCGAAATATTTTTCTCGTCTCCGTTCCTGCCATCCACAATGGGGAGTAGATTTCTCCCATATATCTAACCCCGTGGAAAGCTATTTTGTCTATCCTTGTTACTAATAAAGGAGTTCCTTATCGTAGTTAGCGGAATAGGGTTCATTGGCACCCTAAAAATGCTATCATAAAACCGAGTCAAGATGTATTAATGATGACGGTATCTGGGGCAGCACAAAACCTGTGTTGTGTGAAATCACATGGATGAGTTTAAGATTGGATTTAGAGGTGAAGGTGTATTTTTTTTTTCATTTTTGATGGCGGTGAACGTCCTCGGTGGTTGCCATATCAATGAAAGTCGTCATGGCGGGCCCACCTCATTCGTACGAGGGCAGTACGGTGCGTGCGGCATGGCCTAGGCGTTAGCGTATCTGGGGTCGAGAGCAGCGATGTATACACACGGCTTGTGCATGAGGCTACGGGTAGGCCAGTCCGGCGTCGGCTAGCTGAACATGTGCCGGCAAAAGTAGTCCGAGTGCATCTCGTAGCCGGGCTAGGTGCGGATTATAATGTATGCTATACGAAGTTATTACGAGCGTATCTGGGGTCGAGAGCAGCGATGTATACACACGGCTTGTGCATGAGGCTACGGGTAGGCCAGTCCGGCGTCGGCTAGCTGAACATGTGCCGGCAAAAGTAGTCCGAGTGCGTCTCGTAGCCGGGCTAGGTGCGGATATTCTGACCTATATATTTTTTAATGAAATTTTAAAATAGAACGGGCCTCATCACCACTAAATAAAAAGACCCAAAAGGACTAAGAGATATAGTAGAAGAGAGTTTTTCGGGTGCCGAGAAGTGCTCAAATTTGTAACCTAAAGAATCTGTGAGCATCTATGCCCTGGTTGATGGGCTATATTGTTTTGATAACGATGACGACGACGATGATGATGATTGGACTTTAAATGGGGGATCATGGATTTGTTTTTCTTAAGAGCAAAATAAAAAAATTGGACCCCTAAAATTCTTATTGTTGGCGGCATCAAGCATAAAGACCAAGAATCTTCTATGGGGTGGACATGGAGTAGAGTTGGTTCATTCGTGAAATTTCTTTTTCTTTTTTGCTTGTATAGTCACGTATTAAGAGGGGTTCGACGATTTGCTTGGTTACAGATCAGTCAGCCTTTCCGTGTAGTGCTCGGTCAATGGTAGTGTTGAGGGGTAGTAGCTTGGGTATTGTTCCCGAATCATCTGGGCTGGCCATGCAGAGCTTGGTTTGGAGGAGTTTTTGAGCATCTATTTCTAATAGTGTGGCCCGGATCATTCGGGCGAGACCTAGATCATTTGAGGTTAGTGTGTCTAGATCATCTCAGATCTGGCTCCACCACGAATCATCCGAGGTTAGGTCTAGATCATCCGTGGTGAATGTGTTTTGGTCGTTTTGAAGTGTTTTAAGACCTTATAAGGTTGTGTCCACATGGTTGTTTTTAGTGGTTTCTTTGCCAACAACTAGTTGTGTGAGTTAGCCTATTTAAGCTCTTAGTGAGGGATTTGCGGAGGTAGGCTTTGGAGTTTCTTTCTTCCCAACCTAGGGTTGTGTTTTTCGTAAATCCATGTGTTCTTGAGTGAATATTTGGGAACTTGAGCGATTTGCTTCGGTTGTGCTTCTTGCAAATCTTGTCCTATAGAGATTGTCTTCATCAAGCTTGTCACTCTTGGAGAGTAGTTCCTCTAGCCGATGAGGTGGTGGTGTGACTTGAGGAGCTTGACTTGGCATTTGTGGGATCTCTCAAGTGATTTAGAAGGCTTGGAATATGCCTTATCAGAGTGGTGAAAGACTACCGCGAGTAGAGCGAGACGATAGGCTCGAGTGGAGCCGACTCTTGCAAGGAATAAGGGCTTGTCTCAATGGGGAGTAGAAGGAAGCTCTGAATCCCGACAAAAAGTCTCCATTTCCCTTTACTTTTTGTACTATCTTTTCGCAATTTACTTATGCACTTTTGGTTTCCTGTATGATTAGGTTTGTAGCAAGTAGTTCTCTCTAGCTTGGTTCACTAGTTTGACTAATTGCTCAACTCAAATATTAAAAAATATATTTGCCTATTCATCCTCCATCTAGATCAGTTAGATCTTTTCATGAGCAAATGTGAGCGCAACTTCCAAGCCATGGCAATTGTGTCGGTTTTGAAGGGGAGTCATCTGGTAAGGCTTTGGTAGAAGGTCAAGCTGGCTGTCAATTAGGTCAGCATGTCGGTCAGGTCAGATGATAAAACTAACGATGATAAGGGCACGATCTGTCCAAGTCTGGAGGATCAAGAAACAAGATAGTCGTTTTTGATAATGTAAACTATGGTCAGTAGGATTGGACTGGCAAATAAAGGGACTAGTGCTAATGTGGCAGTGGCTAAAAGTGAATCAAAAAGCAATGATGATGAAGTTATCTCGCTATCAAATATACAATCAACTGAAGTGTATATATTATATTTGGTTGCTCTTTTCATGTGACACACAATATGGTGTGGTTCTCTTTGTCCAAGGCCAGTGATTTTATTATATTTGTCTACTTGGGTGGTGACACGGCATACCGTGTCATTGAAGTATGAGCCATCAAGATCATGATGTGTGGTGGAGTTGATTGAATACTTCAGGATGTGAAGCATGTGTAGGGGTTAAGGTGAAATTTGATTTTGCTCAAGACCTTACGTAATGATATTTGGATGATGTTCCTGTCTATTATAGAATGGTGGGCTATCGGGATCATAAAAGGTAGCAAGGTTATGATGCACGGTGAGAGAACATGTCGCGATTGTATAAACTGCGAGGAAGTTGCCATGTGACCGCGACTCGAGTGACCCGATGTGCTTGTTTGTCTAAAATAGATATGATTTTGGAAATGTAGACAATCGTGCCGAACCGCGTTACTTAAATATCATGTTTTCGGTGTTGTCTAGATTTTGCTTGGCAATTAAAATATTTTTTTCGTTTTCTCGGTTATGTTGTTGCATGTTAATTAACAAAATTTTATTTCTAAACAAACCGTCCCTACATTTGATTTTAAAATTTGGATTTCGTATTTTAACCAAAATCTATGGGATTTCGTTGAAAACGTTCGAAATTTCGAATTTCGTTGTGGAGCGCAATTCGGTCACGAAATGAAATTTTGGAACCCTGCTTCAAAGTACCAGCATCCAGCGCTCTCGCCCATGTACGATGTTCGTCTTATTAAACTAGGCAGAAACAAGGGTGCCTGTAGGTGGATGGACCAGCAACTGACCTGGTTCACGGCAGGGGTGATGGTGGCTGCTGCGAGGAGCTTGTCCAGGTGCGCGGTGGTGAAGTTGCTGACGCCGATCGCCTTGGCGAGCCCCAGCCTCTGGCACTCCTCCATCGCCCGCCACACGCCGGCGAAGTCGAATGGCACGACGTCCTCTCTCCTCAGCTGGAAGGCGGCCGGCGGCGCCGCCTTCAGGCTGATCGGCCAGTGCAGCAGGTACAGGTCCACGTACTCCATCTTCAGCTTCCTGCAGCTCTCTCCCAAGCCCCAACACACACGGGAAACAAAATTACGCCACGAGATCACCAACAGCAGCAGATGTTCTGCCATATATATGTTCGTGCGATCGTGTTGGTTGGTGTCTTGATTACCGGAGGCTTTCTCGGAGCGAGGGGAGCACGAGGTGCGGGTGGCACTGGGTGCACCACAGCTTGGACGTGATGAACGCCGCCTCCCGGGACGCGATGACGCCGCGCCGCGCCGCCTCCGCCATGGCCTCGCCGAGCAACTCCTCCGTCATGTACAGCGCGGCGGTGTCGAAGTGGCGGTAGCCGGCCTCGGCGGCCGCCAGCACGGCGTCCCGGATGGTCCCCGGGACGACCGGGATCGCCGCCGTTCCCATGCCGACCGCCGGCATGGGCCTCGCGTTGCCCGAACGCAGGGCCACCTCCGGCACCGCCACCGTCGTCTTCCCCGGCGATGCCATGGCGCCGTCTCTTTAGGTTTAGACTTTAGCGACGAGCTGCGCCGCGAGCACATGCACTGTGCGCCTGGTGCTGGCCGGTTTTAATTATATATAGGGACTAGGGAGATTCTAGGAACACTGTACCGTTGCAAAAAATAGAATAAATTAGAACTGGTGTATTTTGTTGTGTAGCACGGTATGCGAAGTGTTACGGTACATGATTGTTGTATGTGTATCATACGTTGAATATCATGATATATTATGGGTGTATCATGATGTTTTATGTGTGTACCATCCGATGTGCGGTGTGTTTTTTTGTGATGTGTCCGTGTGTCATAAGTGTGCTATGATGTATGTAATAAGTGTGTTGGGTGTGTCATAAGTGACATGTCATGTTATATCATGAATGTGTTGCGGTGTTTGCCATGATTTTAATACCAATTAGATTAATAGCTAACCTACATCGATGTGCCTAGTGCACACTGTTGGAGGCCTGGACGACGCGCCTCACCGTCAGAAGGCGAAGAGGGAGGAAGAAAGAGGGAAAGAGGAGGGAGGCCAGGTCGATGCCTCCTCAGAGAATTTATCACACGAATAGTCAATTTGTTCGAACTTGCTTAGTAGTGAATTGGGAATAGGAAGAAAAAAGGAGGCTCGTTCTTCCCTTGTTGAGGTAAGAGCAAATGATTTGCATGTGACAGCGACCGCCTTAGGTATCTTACAGTATTGTAGTATCAAAGTTTTGTTGAGTTTCAACGATATAGCAAGTTTCATTAAAATGTTTCATTGATTTTCATGAAGTTTAGTAAAAAGTTTCAATAGTTTCACTAGTATTCCATTCAAATTTGTTCAAAAACTCAATAACAGCAAGAATTCATACCTAGCTAAATCACAACCTTCCCATCTAGCACACACTTCCAAAAAAAATTGGTCTAACTTTTTAGAATATGATTTCCAACTTTTTTCTTGATTCACATATAGTATAGGTGTTAAATTGCAACCGGTAAATTTCTAAATTCCCAATTCCCATCTCTTCCCTATATGTTTTCTTCTTCTTCTGCACTGCTCTTGGTTTCTTACACACACAAACACAAGAAGAGTAGAAGAGAGAGAAAGGAGAAGAGAGGTCTGGGCAGGGCGGCGGCACCTCGCAAGCGCGACTCGGCGGCTAGAAATTAGAATGATGACGCGTGGGGTGGTGTTTCATCGACGAGGAGCTCGAGAAGAGCGGCGATACCATGCATGGGGTGCTAGGCCAGAAGGTGGCACCGTCGAAGCTCACCTCACACGCTTCCGATGTTGTGACTGTTGCACCGTTGAGGATGGCCGCACTATCGCCATGAGCACCCTACACGTCCTGGCGTCGATCACTGAAAAGGGTCAGGAGGTAGAGCATACACTTCGGAGATTTTGTTTGCCATTAAAAAATCGTAATTTTAAAATGTCATTTATTAATATGTAATTGCGTGAATGGGATAAAACCGCTCTTGGGTTGAGCGACAAGGGAGTTTGCCGTCCTGAAACGGAAAGAGGTTATCCCCCGGTGCGGCAAGTGGGGGTTGTTGCCCCTAGAGGGAGTAGTAAGGGACATGCCGCTCCTAACTAGAGCGGCAAGGGGTGGGGGTGCCAACTGCCAACCCTCTTACCGCTCCACCCATATAAGAGTGGCTCAGTCCTATTTTCACAAATGCATCCAAATAAATGACAGTTACAAAATTATGAATTTTTAAATAGCAAAAATAGAAAAGTTGACACGCCGAGCGATCTCTCCCAGTTTAATTTCTACTAGCAAGCGTGCACGTGCAAAGCACGTTGGAGCGATGCTGATATCAACAATTAGAACATGTGCAAAATTTTCTATTTGTCTATGTCTATATGGAGCAGGTGTAGGAGCATTCCTTATTTTATTGGTTGTCTCATTCGGTTGATATTGATGTGGGTCATCTCATGAAACACCTGAACAAGCAAAATTAAATAACAGATAATCAAGATATAGATATACATATAGAAAAAGATTAATTAACGGGTGCAATAACACGCAAATAATTATTTTTTATTAACATATCAATTCTGTACATAGATGTACGCATAAATACGCATGACACTTACTCATTTAATTAAAAGTAGTGATGCATTCTCTCGATGGGCCGATCAGGTTATAAATTGTAATTATATATGTGCATCACGATTGTTTTTACCGTCCTGCAAGCTTAATGAACAAGTTGTATATGTCCGCATGCATTGACATGGAGGGGGATATTGGAGCCTATTCTTAACAAGGTTACGTAATACTTCTACTTTTATATGGAGTCCGGAATTTATAAGTATGTATAAGTATGTATGCTTGGGGCGTACGTGCCTGCCCCTACCCTATTTATAGTGTTACTGTGTTAATTGTTAGTTCTAGTGTATGAAGAATTAGAAAAAATATTAGAAAAATTTATAACGGGAGAATAAAAATTAATCCCGTGTATATATGGGCAAGAGTTTGTGGTCTCTTTGGGTGCTAGTTTGTTAGTTATAGTTTAGGAAGAATTAGGAAAAAATAGATAGATTTATAATAGGAGAATAAAAATTAATCCCGTGTATATGTATACATGGACAAGAGTATGTAGTATAATACGTATCAAGTTATGGGCAAGAGTCCGTGGCTCTACGTATCGAGTTGATAACAAACTTCTGAAAAATTATGGCTATTGGATGATGGATGAAGGGAATAGACGAATGTGATCTGTAGTTGAATTTAGGCCAATTGCTCATGTATTTAGAGTAGTTAAGATTAAGATACTGTTCCTTGTATTTCTGTTAATTATAGCCCCTATTGATCAACATCTATCTAGGCCGTTTTTTGTCTGCGTTTCTTGAACCGGAATCAATTCTCGTGGATGGCATCGGGCACCTCAAACAAGACAATCAACGTCACCTGTTTCGCATGTACCCGATGAAATTTTTTGGACGGATGAATTTTCGCTGAAATTCGATTGCAAAAAGGACGGCGGCGGCGGCGGTGTTGAAGAGCTCGAGGGAGTGGTTGAGGCGGGCGCGCGTGCAGCGAATTGAGCGCTCCTGTCCTTCACCACGTTGAGGTCGTTGATACTGGCCTCCGTGCAGCGCTGGCCATGAGCTCGATCGATCTTGTCTCTCCTCGTCAGCGGATCCAAAAGCATATCTTAAAATCATCTCTAATTAGATGAGCAACCGTGCATTTGCACGTGCAAACTGTTACTGCACGTAACTTGTAAGGTTTACCATCGGTTAAAAGCATCTTCAATGGTAGAGCAAACTACTGGTTATAAGACAGCTCCATATCATTTATAGATACTAACATGTAGACAACATTTTCAATGGATTAGTTATATCATTGATTTTTAAAATTAATATGGGTCCATATATAATTGTAATCCGCTATAGATTGACTCTTGATTAAAAGCTAGTCTCTATGTCTCTCATCTTCTTTCCTCCGCCACATAAGTAAAAAGATGAGATAGACTCCTTATAGACTGCTGAGTTGTCCCATTGGAGATGCTCTAATGAATTCAGTCTACTCTAAAAGAAAGTCAAGCACTTTTTGAAAAGTGGATAAAACGATTGATCTACGAGAGATGAACCACAGAGGATACAGCATCGGTGTTCCAATAGCCGAGCTGGATAATGTAACTACTCCCTCCAATTTCATAATACCTGTTGTTTTGCATATTGACATGGTCTCCGAAATACAACTTTGACCATCAATTATTAATGAAATTTATTTACAAAATACGCAAAAATATGATATTGTAAGTATTTTTCAATACAGATTTATATGCAGGTTTTTATTTACACAATCCAAATAGTTTAGAAAGATTTTTATAGATAAAATTTTGAAAGTTTGACTTAGGACAAACCTAAAATATCAAGTATTATGAAACCGGAGGGAGTATGTTGAACATGGGGAAGCAAGCTTACGTTGCGCACGCGTTAGATAGCAGGCATGGGCTGACATGAAAAACTTAATATAATATACTCCCTCCGTTCTGAAATGTAAGGCATATAATTTTTTGATGAAGTCAACAAACATAAACTTTGACCATTAATTTCTTTCATATTATATCATCAATAACTATAAAATTAACATCATATCAAAGTATTTTCAAATACGAATCTAATTATATCACATGCATAACATTGAACATATATGCTCCTATCATAATTATTAGTCAAACGTTCTAAACATTGACTTTTTAAAATACATGCACGCCTTACATTTTAGAACGGATGGAGTATAAAAAGTTATACTCTTGATCTTGAACTCGCAGCGAATCTCACTTAACACATAACTTTATTTTCTCGACCTTTTACACTTGTATTTCTAAGCATTGTTGTCCAAAAGTCTGCTAATAATAATATCGACGTGGCCTTTAGTTTGTGTTAGTTGCTTCAATTATTGTCATTCCTGTGATTTCCTAACATAGATAGCATCCACGTCATCTCTCCCCGTTTCTCTTTTTATAAAAAATCATTGTATTTTTTTCAAAAAAGTTTGAAACTCCAGTTTTGAATTATTCAAATGTGAAACATGTGGAAATTCAAATTTTGAACTTTTGCCTGCATAACTTCAATGTGAAATTTCCTAATTTTCAAATCCATTATTGTTCAAATTTTCGGAACTTATTTCGCTGAGCTGGAAGGAATAATTTCTTCGATGGCTTATTCAAACGGAAACACTTAATTAATGGCCGGAAGTCCGGGGCGTCCGGCCTCGCGTGAAACGGGCAGGAACAAACTGTGCCGGCATGCAGGGTGGGTCCCATGGCATTTTTTTCTTTTTGGTGACCATACTTTTTGACTGGATGCTCTAATCCACAAACCGTTTGCACCAACGTGTTCCTCGTAATTTTACGAACAAAACAGGATATATGTTGCCATATAACTCTTCAAACATACCTAGTGAAACTTGAGTTTCACCTACTGAAACTTGGTTTTTATATTTGTTAAATTTGCCGAACTGTCAAGTTTCATCAGGTTTAATGCAAGTTTCATCAGGTTTCAACAGGTCTCATACAAGTTACTTCAAGTTTCATCAGGTCAATTTAAGTTTCAACAGGTTTCATCCAAGTTTCATCAGGTTACATCGAAATTTCATACAAGTTTCATCAGATTTTATTAGCACACAGCCAAGTTTCATCAGCGCACGGCCAAGTTTCGCTAGCATAGGTGTAAGTTTCATAAGTGTCTTCTCCTAAGTTCACATAAAAAAATTAGAAAAAGTGAAAAAAAATCAAAAATTTCTAAAAGTATTAAAAATGGGTTGCTCTCGATTTTAGAAGAATTATGAAATTTATTTCACACATTTTGAACAATGTTTGAATTTTATACAAAATTCAGAAGTTTAGTTGAAAAATGTGTCAAGTGCACGGCTAACTAGTCTGATGCACGATCGGACGGACGGCGCTGGTTCGGCGCGCGCGCGTCCGTTCGGACGTCCGACGCCTGGCGCTCGCCTTATTCAAAGATTTGGAACTTTTGGAAATAATATTACATCAAAATACAATGGAACACATCACCATTTTTTAAATTTAAAATTTGTATTTTTTTAATAATTTCAAAAATAAAACTATCAAGCTCTCATGATTTTTAAATTCCAATTTTTTCAATCCTTCCACTTGAGTCTCGGGGGCTAGCTGTCGAGGATAAAATTACGGCCCATTACCATGGCCTACTCCCTGACAGCCCAATCGAACAGCCTACCGGGGCCTAGCTCCCTGTAAGGTTCTATCTAGCCCATATGCATCCTGCCGAACAGCTCTTTGGCTAAATTTCATACAAGTTTCATCAGATTTTATCAGCACACGGTCAAGTTTCATTAGCGCACGGCCAAGTTTCGCTAGCATAGGTGTAAGTTTCATAAGTGCCTTCTTCTAAGTTCACATAAAAAAGTTTGAAAAAGTGAAAAGAATCAAAAATTTCTAAAAGTATTAAAAATAGGTTGCTCTCGATTTTAGAAGAATTATGAAATTTATTTCACACATTTTGAACACTGTTTGAATTTTATACAAAATTCAGAAGTTTAGTTGAAAAATGTGTCAAGTGCACGGCTAACTAGTCTGATGCACGATCGGACGAACGGCGCTGGTCCGACACGCACACGTCCGTCCGAACGCCCGACGCCTGGCGCTGGTCCGACGCGCGCCCGTCCGTTCGGACATCCGACGCCTGGCGCTCGCCTTATTCAAAGATTTGGAACTTTTGGAAATAATATTACATCAAAATACAATGGAACACATCACCATTTTTTTAATTTAAAATTTGTATTTTTTAATAATTTCAAAAATAAAACTATCAAGCTCTCATGATTTTTAAATTCCAAATTTTTCAAAAGAACATTAACTAATGAACCTGCATTTGATTGGGAGGATGAGAGATCCTTGATATTGGTCAACTGCTGCCAGAAAGTCCCCCTGCAATACATCGCGGTTGTTTAGCGCAATACATAGCGATTCTGTCGGACAGCTCCAGACTGCCGCGCTTACCAAGTGGTCGAGGCAATAGTGAATTACATATACATACTTTGAAGCACTCACGCAACGACTCTAAATATGCCTTATTTGAAGTGTTTTGTGAACAGCGAGATTGAAAAGCGGCCATCTTTGGCTATTCCTCAACGATCTCCATGTCTGAAAGATCAACCATCGTGAACTCGCAGTCAGGCGAGAACATACCTGCAGCTGTGATAATCTTCTTCTGTGGGATTTCGCTGATCTTGAGCAGGTCTTCGTCGGTCAACTCCCAGTCGAAGATCCCAAGGTTTTCTATAAGCCTGTCTTTGCTGAAGCTCTTGACTACAGGGGTCACTCCTTTCTCGTAAATCCATCTCAGTGACACCTGAGAAAAAAAAACAATGTTGGAAATCATGATCTTTGACAATTTTGATCTGGAAAAATTGCTCGTAAAGTTGTTTTCGAAAAATACCACTGTTTTTTTTTGTGAATTAGGAAAATTCAATTGCTTTCTCGTTGCATATCTCCAAACACCGCTCAAAACTACTTTTCCATTACTCTCTCCTATTACAACCATAAATATGCCCAAAATGCTATAAACCTAGCATGTTTGACATCTTGCCATTTTGGCAGTGTGTCTTGCAATTTTGATCCAACGCAAGATCCCAACATTACGCAACCTTGAATTTGAACCATCAGCAGTAATCAACTAACAATAAAAACTTGATATAGGCCTTGTTAGTTTCAGCTTAAATTAAATTAAATAAAAATTTGTTATTCTTGCATAAGCCAAATGATGTAATATTTTGTAATCATTTTTGTGGGGTTTTAAATAATTCTTCTTAAAGTTTGTAAAATAATTTTTTCATAATTTTTGAATTTTTAAAACGTTTTTCGAGAGGATCACAAATTAGATCTAGTAAATCTCTAACACAACTTTAAGCTGAAGCAAACAAGGCCATAGACATCGTCCAATGAGGAATAAAACAAATGTTTGCACCGGAGACGATCCTAGCCAGCAGATGGGCGGAAAAAAAATGTTTTTGAAATATTGAGATGTTGTAGGTTTTTCTCAAAGATTTTTAAAATAATTTTTAATAATTTATTTAGCCTTTTTCTACCGTTTATGAAAGTGATTATTTTTTTAACTATAATTAAAACTGAAATTAAAGAAGGAATCAAGAAAGACTCTTGCCAAACGAAACGGGCATCGGTGCATGCCAATTAATGGTCAAACACACAGCCGAGATGAAAATGGCGTGGCCCTCATAAATTTTTTTTACCTGTGCGATGGTCTTTCCCCTGGCATTGGCTATCTCCGCGAGCACCTCCGACTCCAGCACTGCCAGTGGCGAACGCAGGACCACCGAAAACAAGGCAAAATAATATTAAATATAGGTTTTAGTTACTACTACAAGTTTGTAACATATATAAATAAGCAAGTGAAATGAAGTACAAGTTTGTAACATACTAGCAAGTAAATTAAACTACAAGTTTGAAGTTTGTGACATACTCATATATAGCAAAGCTTCGTCGGAGGGTTACTTGAACTTGAATTAGTTGAAAAATAAGAATGCAATGTCCGTTTATCCTTATCCATCTAACCAATCTGTTCGTGACAAAGATCAATAATGAAACAATGGAACAACAAATAAAAATCAAACTGACAAAGTCTATTGTCTACACACCAATTAGGCATATTTACTAATTACTCATTTGCTATTTGCTAATTCTATAAATTAAACAAGCAGTCAACTAGTCAAGCATCAAGCATGAAGCATCACAACATCACTTGCAAGCAATTAATTAATTAAGCAAAAGCTTAAGCCATTAACTATTTAACTAGCATTAAGCCAGGCAGGAGACCATCACGGATTCACGGGCTCACGGCATCACCAATTCACCATACCGTGCGCGTGCGCTTGAAAGGCTGAAAACCTCGGCCCTCGGCGGCTCGGCCTGAGTGCCTGACGGCCTTGGCGCCTTGCCGCAGCCTTGCGCCAGTGCGCCCTTGCCGTCGCCGGCTTGGCGCGGCTTGTAGCTTGCTGACGGGCGGGCGGGCGGGCGAGCGGCGGCGGCGGCGCAATGGGCGCACAATAGGTCGGCGAGAAGACGGGCGCGGGAGAGCAGGCAGCGATCGCACCTTCAATTCGCGACAGCACTGTAGGCCTGTAGCTACAGTACACATGCACTGTTCATTGAACTTCTTATACCTATTAACATTTCGTACCATATCCAACTTACACGAAACAAATTTTAAAATTCATATAAAATCCTAAAGAAACCATTTTTGAAACTTTCAATTTTTTAAAACTTTTTTTAAAATTTTGAATTTTTGAATTTTGAATTTCGAAAATTCTAGGTTTGAAAAATGGGTTCTTTAGGATTTAACATGAATTTTAAAATTTGTTTCGTGTAAATTGGATATGGTATGAAATATTAAACTTCACATTTTCGTGTAAATTCAAAATTCAAAATTCAAAAATTGGAAGTTTAATATTTCATACCAAAAATGTGAAGTTTAAAATTTTACACGAAACAAATTTTAAAACCGTGGGTGCGTTGGATATGGTATGAAATGTTAACATTTGTTTCGGCGACACGAAACAAATTCAAAATTAACATTTTACCGTGAAATTTTAAAATTCAAATCTTCAATCTGTCGCGCCGCTGGGTGCGCCTTCGGGCCAGAGACCACGCCCCTCGCCTATAAAACCGAAACTGTCCCTCCGGCACCGCCTTTCCCGTTTTCTTCAAATCTTCCCCACGCCGGCGTTGAGGAAATCCCGTCGATTTCATGAGCTTAAGGCTAATTCCTTTTGTTCCGAGCTACTAAACCTTGCCCTAATCATTTAACCTTGCCCTAATCATTTCACCTCGCCTAATTTCAACGGAGGCGCTCGGAGCTGCCGTGTCGCCGCCGCCCTTGTTTCGGCCGTCGTCGGGCTCCTCGTCACCAGCCGCCTCCGTTCCTTCGCGTGCTCGTTTGTAAGAGCGGTGAGCACCGTCGATTCCCCCTTGAGCTCCCCATTCATTCCCATAGCGTGTAGGTCCGTAGCGCGCGCGGGCGTCTCCGGCGAGCATTAGGCTCCGCCGCCGCATGTCACGCCTCCGCGTCCGGCCGTCCCCGGCTTCGGCGCGTGCTCCGCTAGGCTCCCTAGGAGCTGTAGAAGCAAGTCCTCGCATACACTTGGCCGGAGCATGGCCGTAGCGCCGCCACGGCACGAGCCACCGCTGCATGCCACGTCACCTCTTCCGGAGGAAGACGATGACCCCCAGCTGTAGATATCGCGCTAAGATTAGTGTAGACCCGTCGTCGTTGAGTTATTGCCGTGCGGGTCTCACCTATCAGTAAAGCCCCGTGCGCGTAGGTTAAAACCGCGACCCTGTGCCTCTGCCATGTGGGCTCGTGGCCCACCGGTCGGGATAAGTGGAGGCGCACTGTTGAGCAACGCCAGCGCTTCGCGAAGGCGTCCCTGCAAAATGCGCGCACGTGCATGGGCCGTGGGCCGAAACCATCGCTGGGCCGCTTCGTTCGCCGGCTCGTCCCGTTGAGTTTTTATTATTTTTCCACCGATTTAACTAATTAGTTAATTACAAATATGGTTATACAATTATTTAAAATAGCTAGAGGGTTCCCAAAAATTCTAGAAAAATTTAGATAAATAGTTGAGGCCATTAATGATTTTATAAAAATATGAAAACAACCTCTGTAATGGAATAATGGCACTGTTTCATGAAATGAGTAGAATTCTTATATAAGGAAATGATTAAACTAGAATTAGGAGAGTATTAGTTATTATAAATAACGAGCCTGACCCCATAAAATCATACGAAATAATATGGGTAGATAATTGCTATAATAAATATATAACATTTTGAAAATGCCATTCTTGTTTAAATATATTCATTAGAATATTTAATTACTAGACACCAACAAATAGTTAGCAAATTCCTTATTAATTAAATTAGGTGCTGACTTTAGAATATATATTAATGTGACATATAACTTAGGATTACATCATAAATTTAGGAGCACCGAGAAAATGTTAATTCCGATAAACATAACTCCGTATGTAGACCGTAGTACTGCATGTCGTCATCATATGTCGCTTCAAAACCCTAATCGCCCAATTATGACTGTATCGTACGAAATCGTATTTTAGGGTGTAGCTAGACTAGTATATTATGTAACAATATTTATTTATACACTTGGACATGCATGGCATATCATACGAAACTTAGCATTGTTACTCGATCTTATATAATAGCGTCGAAGGTAAAACCTAGAGCACGTGCATGCATCATGATTTTCTGCTTGCATCAGTAAGTAGTTATTGGATGTTGTGTGCGCTTAGACGTAGGCGATCCCGAAGGGAGGTTCGGAGACGCTGGGGAGGACCTTCCACCTGAGCAAGGCGAGTTAACACTTACTCTTTAAATGTTTACCCGTATTAGGGAAGGATGACGAATTTCCCTAGTGCGGATTAACATCGATATAATCATTTTCTATTACGTAGTTTTCCAAGATATATATATTGCTTTAATAGTTAAAATGCATGCTACTTATCTGCCTAATTGTTATTCATGTACTATTGATGCATGCCTATCCTTGGACTATTTAGCCATTATGACTGCCTTGATTGTCATAAACCTTGTTAGCCTAAGATTAGTTTGGTAACAACTTTAACCCTACCTAATGGGTAAAACCTGCTTAGACTTGCTTAGGATTAAACAAATCTTCTGGCAATTAGCCACGGAACGGTGAACCGATATTCACCGATCATTCATCTCGTTCATTTAAATATGTTCTGACATGTGACAGTTAGGGCTAGTAGATGCATGATGGGCTGTATATGGTTGTGGGTATGGATATGTGGGGTGTCGGTCTACAGGTCTGGTCTGGTCAGTTGGTTGGAAAAGGGACTTGAAGGAGTGATGTCTGGGTTTAGGGGAGATGGAGACTAGATGTTGGGAAGGTTGCCCCTAGGGGACATCCTGATGGATGATTAAAGCACAAGGTGCCTGATGCTTGGGTTTAGCTAGGGCTTACCCAGGAGGAGCGCGTATGAACACCCTTAGCGGGGAGATCCCTGCCATCAGAGGGATGCCATCGCGTGGAGTACGGGTTTTGGATCGCCAGATGTGAGCGCTCTGCGGAGGCCCTCTGGGACCATTCTCGATAGGGACCGGCATGGGTCATCACCGAGGGTGATAAAGGACACACTTCCCTAGGATGACACTCGGCTAGCGTGGGCTGGCAACCCTCTAGGCTAAGGCAGGCAGTCTATGGCAAGTGTGGTCTACAACAGGATTGTCAAATCCTGCCAAATCCTGGAAGGATGGCGGGATTAGGAAATGTTTGGGCAACAAGAAGTTTGGTGTGGTGAAATACAAAGTCGAGTATTGTTGGTCGAAAGTTGGTCTATTGTGGGTTGGTCGGAAAAGTCGGTTAGTCAGTTGGGCTTGGGAAGCATTCTTAAGGTGTTAGACAATTGATTTACATAAACAACCAAATTCTATCTAATGCTAGATAGGATAATTTCAAATCATTTAAAATCTGGCTTCATGCAACTAAAATAACCCCTTCCCCAAAATGAAGCCTTCTATACACTAAGTGCATTAAGGGAAGTGTTAACTAGACATCGTTTGGATGACGCTGACCTCGCCTACTTACATTCCTTTAGATGATGGGATCGAGATGGATCCTTACGAGTGCCACGAAGATGACGGACAGGACCTTGGTGGGTCGGAGGAGTCGTAGGGGTTGCTCCAGTCGCTTGTCCGACACCTAGCCGAAAGGATATTTTTTTGGGTACATATTTTAGGATAGTTGCAAACTCTGAACAATGTTGGAGACGTCAAATCTACAGCTCTCCATGGCCTCGAAAATCATCCGCCTGATGGACGTGGCCATGGAATCACATGCCCTCTCTTCTGAAGAGTTATTCCTGAGGCGCCAACCTAAAGCTCGGATCTTGGGACTAGGTGCAATTGAGAAGGTTAAGTGGAGGCAGCGCTCGCGCCTCAACTGGCTTAAGCTTGGTGATGCAAACACCAAATATTTTCACTTGAGGGCAAATGGCAGGCGTCGGAGGAACTACATCCACTCTCTTCAAACCCCTACCAGTCTACACACGGGATTTCATGACAAAGCCCACACACTGCATCATCACTTTAACTCTGTTTTTTGTGATGAATCATCGTTCAGCTACCAAGCCACTTTCCAGTTCTTTAATTGGGACTTTTTGGGACTTCCTACTGCTGACCTCTCTTTCCTAGAAGACCCGTTGACTTTGGATGAGCTCAAGCAAGTGCTCCTGTCCCTTCCAAACGACAAGGTTCCTGGGCCGGACGATTTCACCTAGGAATTCTTCAAAGCCTGCTGGGACTTCATCTCCGCGGACTTACTCACGGTCCTCCAATGCCTGTTCAACTTGGATGGCTTTGGGTTGGAGGCGTTAAACAATGCTCACATAGCCCTTCTTCCAAAAAAAGATTCCGCCTGTCCGCCTTGGATTATCGTCTCATCAGTCTAATCCACAGTATGGGGAAGCTTTTCACCAAGATTCTCTCGTCTCGCCTTGCTCCTTTCATGCATGACCTCATCTCGCCCTGTTAAAGAGCCTTCATCGAGAAGAGGCACATCCAGGATAACTTCCTCCTCGTCCAAAGCAAAGTCAAGTCCCTCCACAGAGCAAACACCTCAGCCCTCCTCTTTAAGCTCGATTTGGAGAAAGCCTTCAACTCGGTGTCTTGGCCCTACCTGCTAGATAATCTCCGCGCCCGTGGTTTAGGGAAATGCTAGCGGGACTGGATTTCCCTATCTTTAGCCACTGCTTCGTCCAAGGTGCTGCTGAACGGCCATCCCACATACATCATATACCACAGGAGAGGCCTCCGGCAAGGAGACTCTCTATCACCCTTCCTTTTCAATATTGCCATCGAGCACTCATTGCTCTGCTGCATCGCACTTTTGATGATGGCACCCTTTCACCAATCAGAGGATCCCATAGCAAACACCCTAGTTTCCGTCTTTGCGGATGACGCGGCAATCTTTACAAGCCCTTCTAAGGAAGACGTCTCCTCCCTTGCCTCCATCCTGTAGGGCTTCGGGAATATCACTGGCCTACGCACCAACTTCTCCAAAAGCCAGGTTGTGCCAATCAGATGAGAGGGGGTGGAACTTGACCTCATCCTTCAAGACCTCCCTACTGAAAGGTCCACCTTTCCTATTAAGTACCTGAGCATCCCGCTTTCCATAGGTTACGCCATGTCCATTTCCAGCCACTCATTGACAAGATCTCCTCCAGGCTGGCCGGATGGCGTGGCCCGCTCATGTCCAAAGGAGGACGCCTGACCCTGCTCAAGGCAGTGCTCTCTGCACCACCGACCTACATCCTATCCATCACCAAGCCGCAGCCGTCAGTTTTCAAGAAAATCGACGCGATTCGTCGAGCCAGGCCGTGGAAGGGCAATGATTCCCCCGTTGGTAGGGGCAGAGTGAGCTGGGCCATGGTCTGCTCCCCTACCTTGTTTGGGGGTCTTGGAGTCTTGGACCTCCACCGTTTCGCACGAGCCCTCAAGTTGCGTTGGCTCTGGCTTAGCAGGTCCTCCCCAAACCTAGTTTGAGATGATCTCCGGATCGTCGCTCCTAAGGCTGATGCTGCCCTGTTGCGGGTAGGTTCCGCTGTCCTCCTACACAGCGGAGCCAACCTCTCTTTCTAGGAAGATCACTGGCTCTCAGGTCTTGCTCCGAAGCACCTATCCCATTCACTCTTTGAGGCGACAACCAGGAAGAACAGAATGGTCTCTGACGCCATCGCGAGCTACAACTGGATTGCTGACCTCAAGCGTAACTTAACCCCACAAATGGTACCGCAACTCGTTGGGCTCATGCGCCGGATTGCTCAGGTGTCGCTAACCTCAAATGAACCCGACCAGCTGCTCTGGCGTTTCTCTGTTGATGGCAGCTTCTAGGTCAAATCGGCATACCACATTCAATTTGAGGGTCGCATCGCCAACCCTGCCCTGGCAAAGGTTTGGAAGCTCTGGGCTCCTTCAAAATGCAAGTTCTTCGTCTGGTTGTTGCACAGGCGTGTCATGACTGCAGATGCTCTCCTCCGTCGGCACCTCCCAAACACCTACTTTTGCCCTCTTTGTAGGCGTAACCTAGAAACACCGGAACATCTTTTCCTGCGGTGTGACTTCAGCTCTTTCATCTTGTCTCGACTGTCTGATCTCCCCAACGTCCCACACCTCAACCCTACTACCTGACAAATTGCAACAACCTCCCTAACTAGTGGGCCAATGACATCCTCCGAAATAGGCCATCCCAGGGTGCCCTATCAATCATCTCTACCACTATTTGGCACCTTTGGTTGGAAAGAAACAATCGCGTCTTCCGCCTGGTAGATAAGTCCAGGCTAGTCTTTCTTAATTTTTTGCTACAAGTCTTGTGGCTTTGAGTAGCTGCTGGAGCGCGTTTTGTAATTAGTTAATCCACACGTTGTGGCCCTTGGGGGGAGGGGCCTTTCTCCCCCCACCCTGTACTCTTCTTTTTTTATATCAATGCAAGACAGTTCTCCTGCCCCTTTGCGTAAAAAAAAAATTATTTGTTGGAATCAATATATAGCAATAGGATAGGGATTAAAACATACTTAACAAAGAGAAATATAAACTATAATAATAATTTAAGAGTGCATGAATAGAGAAGTAGTCCACAAATGGGTTTCACCAATTAAACACACTAAGATATCGTGTGTAAAGTCCACTGTCTCTCACATCCTCTTTTGTAAAAAAACCATAGAAATTTGATTTGAATTTAGGGACCTCCCCCGATCTTTTCTCCTGCGCTTAGGTTGGTCTACTCTTCAGTTATCCGAGCAGCTTCTAAGTATGGGGGCGGAATTTCTCTCATGCCTGGAACAGTGGGCCTGAGGTGCTGAGCGTCCACTACCCGCGCAGGTGATGCGCCTATGGACTGGATTTTTCTCGCAAGTGTTACGCCTGCATCATGTAAGGTAGGTGCGCAGAGAAGGTTGTGTGACGACATAAATTTGCTCAGCGTGAGTGGTTGGTCATCTTGTTCCGGCCTGAGATCTATGCCACACTTCTAGTGGCTAATCGAGCATCCTCCTCTTCCAAGGTGACGTGCCGACCCAACGCTGGTCCCGTCAGAGTATATGGTGTGATCCGGAATGATCCCACTATTATTGTAAGATATAATATATTTGGATCAATTGATTGTAATCTCTCTTATAGGATTTCATCATTACCCCTAGGATTGTTTGAGATCCAAACCACCATGTTCTTATATAAATGTTCTCAAGGCTCAATCGAAATCTATTCCATCGATATCATAGCATATTCGTAGCAACAGAATAGTGCCAGTCCTAAGCCACCATTCACAAAACTTCCACCAAGTCACTATGGGAGAAGATCTCATCTCCATGATCGCGCCCGTGGGTCACACACCCTACGCTTAGAAACCGATCATAGACCGATTGGAGTTTTTACCAGTCCTCTTCAAATTAGTTTGTCACTATTATTGCAGGATAAAAACTTTCGATCATAGATCGGTTTGCATCGCCCTGCCGACCCATGGATGACTCGTCGACTTTGGACTTCACCTACTCGACGACATCTTCGGAGCCTTCTTCCTTTGTCACCACCGTTTGTCACTGTTGCATCGGATGTCTTTGTGCATCTGGTTGTCACTCTACTGTTACACTAAACATCCCCATGTAGTAGACCTCCACCCTTGTCGTAAGCTCCGTTAACCGTGAGCATGGGTTGTCATGGCACTGACAACTTGGTAATTGTTGTGTTGCCTTCCTAAGCGGTAGAGCTGGTGCCTGTGATCACACCGTTGACTTCACCACCAAGACCGAGTCTTCTTCGGCTACATTTTCTCCATACCGTTGTTGTCGCCATTGAGCCTATCTCCGCTGCTGCTACTTCACACCTCCGGATATTGATGAACATCCTGTGTTGTTCTGTTTCTTGGCACAACCAGTTTGTCATTTTTTCCCTATTGCATACATGATGTTGCCCTCACCGAGTGACGCTACATCTATGATGACCTCGATTTCATCGACATCGACATCACCCTCCTCCTCGACTACTGCCTGATTGCATCACTGTCTTCTTCTTGCGCATATTTCCGCTCGCAACTCCATGTGCGAATACCTCGATATCGGCTACCCCAATTCATCTCCCTTCATGACTACAACCGCGAGCATTTTGGTATGGTTTTGGTAAAGGTGACAAATTGACATGCCACAAAGTTTGTAATGTTGAAAGTGTTGTTGATGACAAAGCTATGAAGAATCAAGGTTGAGGAGGAGCTAGAATGAACTCGGACGTTAGAAAGAGTTCACTTTGTCAGGACTTTTTGTGGTCACTTTGTTTTTGTAGGGGGTTTAACATACTTTTGATATGTGTGGGGGCATGTTTGTCTGGAGTGTTTTAGAGCCGGTCAGTTTCTAGGGTATGTGCATCGTTGGTGCCATATGGTACGGGATAATAGACAACAAAAAATCCACACAATGCTATGTGTTAGGCATTTATGGTGTACCGAACGACACCCCCATCACATTTGGTCTAGAAGGTGTTCCTAGCAAACACTTAGACGTCATATGGTTTGGTATGGTGTACTAGGAGACCCTTGTAGCTTATAGCGAGTCAAGGTGTCATATGATAACACACCATACAACCTACCCAAATGAGTTGGTCTAGTAAGTTATGGGTTGGTGTGCCCGTCATCATTGATGGAGGAAGTTGCAACAACTTTGCGAGTGTTGACATAGTCGAGAAGCTTTGCTTGACCACACATCCGCAACCACATCCATATTGCATTTAATGGTTTAATTCTTGCGGTAAGCTCAAGGTAACTAAGACTGTTCGAATTCACATCTCTCTTGATACTTATCGTGATTACATAGACTGCGATGTTGCACCCATGGATGTTTGCTCTATTTTGCTGGGTAGACCTTGGATATATGATGTAGATGCTGTTCATCATGGTAAGTCTAATGAATACAAATTTATGTTTAAAGGGAAGAAATATATGCTACAACCTATGACACCGGCTGAGTTAGCAAAAGCAAATGGTAAATCACAAAATAAAAGTGGTGTCAATGATAAACCAAGTATAACACAAAAGAAAAAATCTCTTGAAACGAATTATGGAATTAAATTGAAAGGTCCTGTTCTTTTAGCTACAAAGGATTGTGTAGATAATGAGTTAGCAAAAGAACCATGCCATGATATAAAGAATTTCTCTATTGCTTGGTCCCCTCTTGTTCCTAACCTTTCGCAGGAAAATATGCTCGAGTCGAGGACGACTCAAATTCCAGAAAGGAACGATAATGAGGACATCATTGACGAGCTTGCTGTCCTTAACGAGGTTCAAGAAGTCTCTGACCACCGGGCCCAAGTCAAGAGGCCGTCGAAGTTGCTACCGAGTCCGCTTCGGCGTCCAGGACCAGTGCACCTTCAAACGGGCGTCCAGATCACATACGACGTCCAAATGAGGCAAATAAGGACCCTACTGAAAGCTTACGAGATAATATTTCCAACGGATCTAGCCACCCCTCCAAATTCTATCCAAGTCAACAGGAATCGCGAAAACAAGTTGACGGACAGAAACTTCCCGGCGCTGTGTCGCCGTATTTTTGGGCCCAAGGCCCGTGTACGCCTAGGGTTAGGGTTGTGCGTGCATGGGCACCTGTGTGGGCACCGCCCCTCATCTGGCCGCCGCCCTATATAATTACCCTGCCGTGTTTCATTTTAGTTGGGTTTTGTTTAGTTGATTTCGTCACGGTTGTGTGAGATATCGTCTTGTTCTTCTTGTGTCAGCCAGACTAACAAGACCAAGTTTCTGAACCCCAGTTAATCTTAATCTATATTCGCAATTTTGATTGCTTGTCTTGTGTTTTTGCTTGTTCTTCGGTTGCCTACAGGAATTGTCCTTCGTGGACAGGTCGATCGTGCTTCTGGTTCGGTCAATAACAATCGTCGTGGTGGTTTAGCGATCGCCAGGATTTCCAGTTCCTTGTAGGGTTGGAAGCCGGGTCGTTTAGTTCTCCGTGACACCTACCGAATTGTCCTCGTCGTCTCTCACCAGAAGATTGGGACCCCGATCGGCGACATATACGAGAGACATGAGCCGCCACACACACAATCTTTGTAACACTCAAAAGTCCGGTCCCAAGTAGGGATGGCAATGGGTACAAACCCGTTGGGTATCACTGTGCCCACGAAGAAAAAATCTGCCCACTAAGAAACTCATACCCATGACGGGTATGAATGTTTGCCCGTACCCATTCCCATGCGGGTTTCAGGTACCCATGGGTTACCCATACCCGAGAGTGGCGGTGACGGCGTCTGGTGGCGGGGTACTTGAGAGTGACCGGCGGCAGCTGTGTGAGTGCAAATAGCGTTGGTTCCTGGGTGGCCACTGGCCAGCGTGGGCGAATGTTAGGGACTTAGGGCTTAGAACATAGAAATGAGCTGAACTTGAAGGTATTTTAAGTTAGTCTTATTTATTATTTACTATGCGTGGCTAGGTTTTTATTACCCATGGGTTTGCGGATTTAGGTAGTACATGCCCATGCCCATACCCGTGTACCCGCTGGGTTTGTGTTTTGACCCATTAGTAAACCCTTGGGTAGATAAATCAGCACAAACCCGTACCCTAATAGAGTAAAAACCCGTCGGGTTGCGGGTAATGGGTACCCATTGCCATCCCTAGTCCCGAGCAAGCTTATTCCTGCTTGGCGTGGCCCTTTTCTTGTACATCTTCCCATATCGGTGCAAGGCTACACATAGGGCTATTATCCCCGTAATGGGAGGCTCGAAATAGGGTGAAATTACTATTTTCCTATCTCCATTATCTAGGTGTTAGACACCTTCAAAGCCCTCACCTAGCACGGGAGGGGGTCTATTTATGTCCATTTCAACAAAGTAAACTCGTCATTGAGAAGCTGATTCCCAATCACCGAAACGTACCCTAATAGCTTAGGAGGAGAGGGAGAGCCGATGACAAGAGGAGGGAACCGGATGGCACCAAGGGAAAGAAGAAGCGGCGGAGGGGGCAACACGGGAAGAGTAGGGGGCGAATGGTGCCGAGAGAAAAGAAGAAGAGGTAGAAGGGGCGGCACCTGCGTTGAGAAGAAGGGAGGCAGCCACCAGCACGGGTGTCTCAGCGTGTAGTTGACTTCTCGAAGGAGAACCGATTTTTAAAAAATTCAATACGTTCACTTTATTTGTCATTATTTTTTTAGATTATACTATAATTAAAATCTAATAAAAAAATTTTTTGCTCAAGACAAACGTTATAATATTTTATAACTATTTTTGCAAGGTTTTGAATGGTTTTTGTTACTACCTCGGTCAAAAAAAGGAGAAAATAAAAAGTTACCTGCCACGTTAGCAGTCTATGCATGGCTTGATATGGTGACTGACTGTGGCCCCATGCACAGAACACGAGACCGCCATGCGTTGCATCCAGATAAACGCTCATTTTCTGTGTTTCTTCAGAGTCAGGCTGCATGGAGAATCTTGCATCCACAGAGCCAGGCTCAAAACCAGATGCAGGCAACCAAACACAGAAAAAAAGCAAGATTCTGCATCTGTAGATGCAAATCTCTGTAAATGCAGCCAACCAAACAGCCTATAAATGACTAATGGTACAGGAAACTGACAAAAACGCAGAGGCGGTTGCGTGCGCTGCATGCATGCATGGATGAAGAGTGTTGCACGGAGGCGGTTGTATCTATTAAATGTACAAAGCCGGGTTGAGGTCTCCTCCTCCCGATACGTGGCGTTTTCCCCCCTTCGTTGTGGCCACGTCATCCTTTTTTCCCTGCCCGTTAGATCAAACAGTGAGCTGAATCCAGCGATCAGCGGTTCCCCGTCTAGACTTTTTGCGAAAAAACCCTTTGATTTTTTGATCACCCGCCGTCCATGTGACCCTAATCGGCTAATCCCCTCCCGCCTCCTCCTCACGCCGCAAGCCCATTAGAGAGGTCAAAGGCTTAAATTGGGTTCATGGTGAGCTCCATCATGTTAGATTGTTTCTTCATGTTGTATTTATGTAGAGGCTTGTGGGCTGCTATAGTTTCTTGGATGAATTATTAGCACATGAATTATTCTGCAGAGGTTGTATTTACAGCGATCTCCCACTCTTTTGGCTTTCTCTCTGTAGCCCTCACAATCTCTCTCTTGCCTGCAAACTGGAACAGAGAATAAGTGTTGCCTTTCTTTCTCTAGCCCTCAATCTCTATTGCCAATGTGTACTGCTCAATGGGAAGAGTAAGAGATGAGCAGGAGCAAGAACAGTGGATAGATGCGCAAATTTGGGGCTACTTCTTGCCTTGAACTCCATGTCGACGGGCCACAGGCCCGTTATTCCACTAGTATGCTACATGTGCGGGGTGTTTTGCATGTAGGAAGGTGGGCCGCGTGACCGCGCATTGCATGCGCCTGATGCGCGGAGTCAGTTGCTAGAATATATATAGTGTAGTGCTTATTTTTTTAGATTTTGTCCATCAAATTTCATATCCATCTCATACAAACTCCCTTTACCTCAAAACATTTTTTTAGTTCATCTAAAATCAAGATCTAGCTTTCTATGAATTTTTTCATAATTTATGTGTTTATTTTTGTTGTTTTTCAGTGATATCGATCTGATGCTTGGCGATGCCTGATACATGGACCAACACATAGCAATATTCGACCTATAATGGATATTCAATCCGATACTCAATGATATTAGATGCTCCATGATACTTAATTATCGTGTCTGCTTACGATGTCGATTCTTGTTACGCGACCATACTTGATACCTTGATACTCTGTCCCCGATTGTTGACTCGGTACTTCGTAGCTCACCCGATAAGAGCATCGCTAGCATGTTCTCTATATTTCGTTCTCTATCCCTTCTCCAAATCACTATTCGTTCCCTATATTTCCATCATCTTCAGCGGAGTCTCTATCCTTAAAAAGATATAAAGATTATCTACAGAGTCTCTAAATTTAGAGGCTGAGACTGGAACGTTATAAAGACTGGAGTTGTCCGCAATAGTGTTTTAGGGAATCGAACCAGTCTGATATCCTGGATACTCAATACTCGGCATCGGTGTTCGATGATACCCTCACTCGATACCTTTACACATAAACCAATACCGCTGACTAGATATCCCCCTAATACTTACCTGCTACTTCAATGAAACTTGGTGATACTATCCTGATACTTCAATTAAACTTGATAATATCGTGTTGATACTTCAATGAAACGATGATACATGCTGATGACATCAAGTGATACTTCATAATACCTAATGAGACTCATCTAATACTTATGTGACACCTAAAATTGCTTGGCACCATGAAACTTCAATTAAAAAAGGTTCTTTTTTAAAAAATCATCCAGATAAAAAATAATGATACCGTAAAAAAGATGATACCTTAGAAACTTCTCATAATGTACCACTTTTTTCAATACTATGTGATACCTGATACTTACGATACCTAAAAGTGAGACAATACCAAAACTTGATGAAATAACTATTGAAATTTACTTTTACTATAAAAAAAGAAAAAAGGAAAAAATCTGCGTCAAAATTCTCTACAATTTTCGTGTAAGACAAAAAATCGCACTAGTATGGGAAGATCTCGAAAAATTCAAATTACCGAATGGACGATGTTAGCCCAAAAAAATGCAGCTCCATGGATATTTTTAATAAATTCATATATTGCTCAAAATAAAATTCTTAACATGAATCAGATGCTTCTTGAAATTTGTTAAAATTCATGTAGAATATAAATTTGTACTAGCATAAAAAACCTAAAAAATACAAAATATATATGCATGCTTTTATTCGGGCCAGACCATATAATTGGGCCTCGCTGGACGACTTGTCATGCATGGTTTCTACCGCGCTAGCTCGGCCTATATTTCTTCGTGTCATGTCATATATGCTTTGGGCCTTCAAATTTGTGCCATGCTTGAGCAAGCCCAAAAAAGCCCGACTCAACTCTTAGCTCTAGTCGTTCCGATCTAACTGCAACTATATAGCGTTCTTTAGTTATTTCCTTTTCTTAAAACCTGTAAAACTCTTTTGAATAATATTTTGGACTCCTCGTATCCTTACCGAGGAGTTCACAACCTTTTCAGATTATAATCTGCCGCTAATTTCATCCTAAAAGAATAAATCTACTAGAGAAATCTGCTCTCATGATCTAAAGTATTTTGCATTTGCTCATATGCCATCAAAGTACTTAAACCAATCGCTATTATGCTTTTTTAATATTTAGCGAAATTTTAGCCATCAAATAGAGGAAAAGACTAAAATAACCGTTGTTTGCAATGACCAGGTCCCAACTAAAAAAACAGGGATGTTCGGTTTATAGAGTCTTTGACTCAGAATGCTCCGACATTGATGGGAATGGGAATGGGACAAGCTACCATCCGATCCATAATTCCAATTGGCTGCTAATCACACCAGCTGGCTAGCGGCATGCATCATGCCACGTAGGTATGTAAGTTTGTGGTCATCCAGAGAGAGTTTGTGCTCTAAGCCTCAAACACGACTGCCGCGACAAAATCAAATGATCACTACCGGGGAAAATGTTTTTAGTTCCAGTTGACTCGAACCTGGAACATTCTGCCACCACGCGCGAGACTCCTCATTCACTCTTCTAACCAACCCACTCAACCACGCGTATTTACTAGACTAGTATATGCATTTCTTTTTAAGTATGTTGGAACGAGGCTAAGCCTACTTTCAGTCCGGGTTCATGTTACGAACCGTGACTAATGTGTGTCTGTGCCAGCTGGCATGTACCCGTCTGTTAAAGCACTCTTCGTGACATGAACCGGGACTAATATGGATGAAAAATCGTGCTTTTGACTCAATAGCCATGAACCGAGACTGATGCCACTATTAGTCCGGGTTTATAGTTGATCGGGACTGATGTGTCGAGATAGAAGACCCGTTCTTTAGTAGTGGATAATCTTTCACTTGCTGATCAGTGTTCTGAAGAAACACAATGCTTCGATGTATCATCCTGTTTGTCGTACATACACTGAACCAATGGCACCGACCAGATAACACACGCACAATTCTAACAAGCTAGCTACAAAAGCGAGAACCAACAATTCTTAACCGGAAGTTCAACACACTTAAAACATTGGCAGATTATTCAAATACTTATCAAAATTCATCTCTTGCGTAGGTACTTAAAATGCTTCCCTGCTGAAGTCGGTACAAAATGCCTAAAAAATACAAAATATATATGCATGCTTTAAGTCGGTACAGGCCGGCCTGAGGTCAGTCCATATAGTTGGGCCTTGCTGCACGACTTGTCTTGTCTAGTTTCTATCCCGCCAGCTCAGCCCATATTTCTTTGTGCCATGTCAGGCTTTGGGCCTTCAAATTTGTGACATGCTTGAGCAAGCCCTAAAAAGGCCGATTCAACTCTTAGCTCTAGTCTATATCATTCCGATTCGACTCGAACTATATAGTGTACTCTAGTTATTTCCTTTTCTTAAAACCTGTAAAACTATTTTGAATAATATTTTGGACTCTTCATACCCTTACCGAGGAGTTCACAATTTTTTACATTATAATCTGCCGCTACTAGAGAAATTTGCTCTCTTAGAGCATGCGCAGCAGGGGCGCTATACACACGGGCCTGCATCAACGCGAGCTCACGCGCGGGAGAATTTTTTTAAACTGCACAGACTGCACAGTGACCAGGCGGACAGGCGCGCGCTATTAGCAGCTGATGCAGGGCCGCGATGCAGGCCCTGCTGTGCATGCTCTTATGATCTAAAGTATTTTGCATTTGCTGATATGCCATCAAAGTACTTAAGCCAATCGCTATTGTGCTTTTTTAATATTTAGCGAAATTTTAGCAACCAAATAGAGGAAAAATACTAAAACAACCCTTGTTTGCAATAACCAGGTCCCAACTAAAAAAACAGGGATGTTCAGTTTTCTTGACTCAGAATGCACCGACATTAATGGGAATGGGACAAGCTGCCATCCGATCCATAATTCCAATTGGCTGCTAATCACACCAGCTAGCTAGTGGCATGCATCATGCCACGTAGGTAGGTAGGTAAGTTTGTAGTCATCCAGATAGAGTTTGTGCTCTAACACGACTGCCGCGACAAAATCAAATGATAATCTTTCACTAGCTAACCAGGGTTCTGAAGAAACACAATGCTTCGATGTATCAATATCGTCCTGTTTGTCGTACGTACACTGAACCAATGACACCGACCAGATAACACACGCGCAATAACAAGCTAGCGACGTGTGTGTCTGAGTGCATGCGTGTGTGTGCGCTTACCCCTCGAGCTGTGTCCCTAAAAAAAAACAAGCTTGCGACAAAAACGAAAACCAACAATTCTTAACTGGAAGTTCAACACACTTAAAACATAGGCAGATTATTCAAACATCAAAATTCATCTCTTGCATAGATACTTAAAATGCTTCCCTGCTGAAGAGTATGAAATATAGAGATTGAATAGTGCTCTCACCTAAGAAAAAAATCAAATACAAAGATACTTACACATGTGTTTATATATTTTACAAAAATACAAACGGAAACGCTTTGAGCCGGGAGTTCGGCGCATCCAGACTCCCGCGCGCGCGGGAAAGGTGCATGCAACGCACTGTGCAGGCATGCAGTGGGCCCCATAGTAATTTTTTTTTGAATGGCCATATTTCTTGACTGGATGCTCCAATCCACAAACCGTTTGCGCCAACGTGTTCCTCGTATTTTTTCGAACAAAACAAGATATATGTTGCCATATAACTCTTCGAATTTATCTAGTGAAACTTGAGGTTCACCTACTGAAACTTAGGTTTCGCCTAGCAAAACTTGGGTTTCATACTCGTAAAACTTTGCCGAACTGTCAAGTTTCATCAAATTTCATTCAAGTTTTTTCAAGTTTCATCAAATCAATTCAAGTTTCATCAAGTTTTAACAGGTTTCACCCAAGTTTCATCAGGTTACATCGAAGTTTCATCCAAGTTTCATCACGTTTTATCAGTACACGGCCAAGTTTTATCAACACACGGTCAACTCTTAATATAAAAATATTAATGTGTTAGGAAAAATATAAAAATCATAAAAAAATAGTGCGAAATTCATGAATTTTTTTATAGATTCAGGAAATTATCTATAGTCAAATTTTAAAGTGAAAATTAAAAAATTTTGGATGCAAATTTTTATTAAAAATCTTACCTACCATGTCTTATGAAAAAAGAGAGAAAATTAGAAAATATAAAAAATATAGATATTTGAATAACAAATAGAGCATGATTTTACATAAATAAAATTTTGATTTATTCAAGTCGGAGTAAAAATTTGTTGGATATTTGTTTTTTCGAAGTTTTAAATTCAGAAATTGTGAAAGAAGTGTTTTACGCATCAATAGACCTTTTCTATTGTTGAAACCGGTGGATCTAAAGGTAGTGGCAACGGAGGGAGCGAAAATGTGAATAAAAGTGGAATGGAAAGGGAGAGATGATTATAAGGGGTAGATTAGGAAATTCAAAATTTCTCGAGGGCATGCAGGAAATTCTCTCGATATATATCCGGTTCATTTTCTCCACCGCGATCACACCTCCATCGGCAACGCATGGCAACGATGACCGGACGCTGCTTCCTGCTCCGGGGGTTGCTGCTCCTACGGCTCTGCTTCCTCCTCTGTTCGGCGGCAGCGCCGACATCCTCGCGCGCCATCACACACCTGCCCGGCTTCGACGGCCCCCTCCCCTTCTCCCTCCAAACCGGGTTCGCCGCTGATCATCAATTACCCTTCATTTTTGTTCTTGATCCAGATGATCATCAGGAGATCGACCAAAGAGCTTGTGAGTTGTGACTGTCATTTGCAGCCATGGAAGCTGCAGCTTGCAAGCTTAGATTCATCTCCGGCCTAATCATCAGGGATTCATCGATCTATGGCGTGTGTTGCAGGTACGTAGAGGTGGATGAGAGCAGCGGCGTGCACTTCTTCTACTACTTCGTCCAGTCGGAGAAGGACCCTGGGACAGACCCGCTGGTGCTGTGGGTGACAGGTGGGCCCGGATGCAGCGGCCTCTCCGCCCTTGTCCATGAGATAGGTACATTAGAATTGGCTAGTCTAATTACAAATGGCCTTGTTTGTTAGCTTAAATTAAAATTAAAATTAAAATCTAACACTAAAGATTTGTCTTTTCCATATGTCAGACAATACAACACTTTGCAGTCATTTCTGTGGAGTTTCAAATTGTTCTTCTTAGAGTAAAAAAATTAAATCTTTTTTTGGGCTCTACAAGTGATCTCCTGCGGGGTTGTAATTTTTTCAGATCAAAATTTACTGCGACTTTCAGTTGAAAAGGATAATCAATTTGATTATATTTTTTTTAGAAAACAAAAAACCAAGCTACTCAGCATTCTTCGCAACAATATTAATGTAAGAACACTGGTTTGTTTATACAGGACCTTTTGAGTTCGACGCCGAAGGATACCAAGGAGGATTCCCTACTATTATCTACCGACGCGAGACATGGACG
The DNA here is from genome assembly GCA_005191435.1 of Raddia distichophylla. NCBI lineage: Eukaryota > Viridiplantae > Streptophyta > Magnoliopsida > Poales > Poaceae > Raddia > Raddia distichophylla. The sequence goes on along the minus strand of SPJY01011861.1, from coordinate 637,162 downwards.
AAGGTCCATTTTGTGTCAACTTATCAACCCCCTACTGTTAGCTCGGACAAAAAATGTTTCTGATGAATTTTGCACGAATATAAGAATTTGGTAAAGCTACGTGGTATATAGTGGTTACGCTCTACTCATAGCATGCGAAATTGCGAATATGAGATACATTGTAGGTTCAAGTCCTAGTTTTTTCAAGTTTGTTGTTTAAATTCAAATTTATTTTTTGAAATTTTAGACTGAAATGATTGATTTTTTCCGATTCTCGGTGAAATCAGTTTGTTTTGCCGTCCATCAAATTTTTTTTTTTTTGTAAACTGAAAAACATAATCCTGGTACATGCATATCGATACATAGGCCCGGTGTAATTAAAAAAAAATCATATCGAAAGTTGCATGCTTCCGAAAATTCTTTATGATGAAATTGCACAATATTGCAGGTGAGCAATATCATCTTTGTGGACTCTCCCGCGGGAAGCGGATTCTCGTATGCCACTTCAGAGGAAGGGTCCAGGTGTCGTGACACCACGACGGTGAAGCAGCTAGTCATATTTGTCAAGAAGGTTAAAGAAATCATCAGCTCTTCCCAGTTTTGAGGAGCTCCTTGAGACAGCTTTTGCCTGAAAGATCACAAACTTTACTAAATTGCATCTGCAAATCTTATTTATGCTGTCATCGATCGCTGAGCTTGGCACCACAGTGATTGCCATGCACGTTAAATTAATTGAACAGCGTCTTTGTACCTGCTTTAAAGATTTATTATACATCTGCAGTGGTTTCATGAGCATCCACAGTTCGTGTCAAATCCACTCTATATTGGAGGGGATTCATATAGCGGTATCATCGTGCCCAGCCTTACATTAGAACTCCATAAAAGTAAGCTTCTCGATTTATATTTCATATTAGTTGGTGTCATTAAGACTTTAAGTTATTGCATATTTCTGCTTGAGATCTTTATAAGTGAAATGCTGAATATGTAAACAAACCATACTCATTGGAGGATTATATAACACAGTCCTTATTTCATCCAAGTTAAACACTCCATTATGAAATAACAGTCGTTTTAGACATTGACACGATCTACAAAGTATAATTTTGACCAAAACATCTTTTTAATTTTATTTATAATGCGCTAAAAATTATAATATTATAAAAGTTCTTTTCAAGATAAATCTATTTATACGTTTTTATGTTCTCAACCTAAATAGTTTAAAAGTTCTCTGTAGATAAAATTTTAAAACTTTAACTTAGGACTGGGAGAACATGTCAGGTCATCATATTTTAAAACCGTTTAATTACAGTAAAATACCTATTTAAAATAATATGCTTATTAGAATATTAAATCAAACTGTTATCGTAAGTGATGCTTCTCTTATACTCGAAGGCTTTTTCATTTAAAACTGAATGAAAAGAAAAAAAATCAAATCCACATGTTCTATTTATAAGTGGATGGATGTAGAAGGCTAGAAGCAAAAAAGACGCATGAGAATCGAACTAAACACCTCAACGAAGCTAGCATTCCAACCTAGTCAACTACGCTTGAGATATTGTTGTTTTAGGTTTGTAGTATTGACTTCTTTATATAGAATCAAGGGTATGTATTAGGCTAAAATCCAAATTCAAGCCTAGGCAGCGGCCCCACAAGCCCTAGTGGTGGATCCGCCCCCTGATCCAAGTTAAACCCTACATTATGAAATAACAGTTGTTTTGACACGATCTCCTAAGTACACTTTTGACCAAAACATCTTTTTAATTTTATTTATAATGCATAAAAAATTATAATATTATGAAAGTTCTTTTCAAGATAAATCTATTTATACATTTTTTATGTTCCCAACCTAAATAGTTCAAAAGTTTTGTATAGATAAAGTTTTAAAACTTTGATTTAGGCAAGTGTAAAATGACTACTATTTCATAACGACTAATATTTCATAACGAAGGGAGTACTTTACTTTCTATATTTTACTAAATATTGAACAAACCACCTATTGAAATTGGACATACTTCTTGTTATAGAACATTGCATTCCCCAAAAAAAAATTGAATGGTGATGATTATTTTTTTTAAGAAGAATTGATCTCACTTTTTTGTTGATTAAACGTGCATGTCAAATACATAAATGTTTATAATTGCAGGTATTGAATATAGTGAAATGCTACCTTTTAATCTCAAGGTATGATAACTCCGGTATATTAATTATTAATTAGTATACATGCAACCTTTGATGCCTACCTACCATATATGATCAATGCGTTTCTTCCTTAATTTTGTGTTGTTTTAGTTTACGTAAGGAAATTTCCCTCTTTGAACACTTGAAAAGTATTATTCAACAAATATTTCAGTGCTACATTCTTTGTGCAAAATTTGTGTGTAGGGTAGCAAAATTTTAAAATTAATTTTAAGTTTGTTTCTTAAGATCCAAGAAAAATAGCATATATAGCTCGATTTAAATTCATTCTAGGTAGCCAAATGAACAAACCAGGCCAGCCCAGTTTTTAGCCCACTTGGCCCGGTTTGAGTGAACCAGGCTTGATGGGTCAATGGGTCAGGGTCTCAGTCCAAATACATGAAGAAACAGTTAAAAAACTTGCATTGAACTCCTATTGGGTTGAGCCCTGGCTCTCTTGTCGTCATCGGATTTCATGATTGGTGCCCTGTCTGAAATTGAGCGAAATTTTTTCGGGTCTACTATAAACTGCGGAGCCAAGCCAAGTAATTTTTCGTTTTCTTTGCACCAAACAGGGGTACATTCTCGGCAATCCAAAGACAGACGACCAGTTTGACATGGACGGCAAGATTCCATTTTTTCGTGGCATGGGACTTATATCAGACGAGCTTTATGAGGTGATTATTGTATTAAAGCAATTTATACGTAGTTTTGTGCAAAACTTTCATATTATGATTTAGATACAGACTATCAATAAACATCAAGTTCATTCTGAATAAAAGAGGACAACACACACATGAATGGTGTTATTATCCTCTGAAAATGTTAAACGTTGTTATCTCTCGAACACATGAGTTGCATGTCATTTTGTTTGTACTCCTTTCAATACTGTACGTGCTCTATAAATTTGTGACATGTAAAGCTTGTCCGCAGAGTCTCTTAGTCTGTAATGGATTGACCGGTCAACAATGGTATAGAAGGTATTATGTGGCGAATGGAATAGCACATACGGGTAGAGTGAGAATTTGATATCACAAATAAGATTAGGAGACTTTGCAGTGGCATAAAATGATTCAAACAAAAAATGGTGAATGCTTATCTCTTAAACATAGGAATTGCATGCTGTTTACTTTTTTTCGTATGCCTTGTTACATTGGACGCTATACAACCATGCCATCATCAAGTTTACATCTCGCAAAAAATGGCACCCATATGTCACATTGTCGCATGGAGCGACATTTTTGTGAAGTGTGAACATTTTAATGGCATGGACGTTGATTTTTGTTTCATCATCGACACATTCACGAGAAAATGTTTTTGCAGCGAGCTAAGGAGAGCTGTAGAGGAAAATACAGTGCTCCACCCAATGCTCGATGTGCAGAGTCCATCCACGCTGTAGAAGATGTAAGTGCCCCTTAACCATCGTCATGAAGGCTCTCCTGAATCTCGATTGATTTTACATATTAATCGACGCTGCCAAGCAGTGCACAAAGGACATAAACGTGTTACACGTCTTGGAGCCTGCATGCGAAGAGGTCTGGGTGAACGAGATCACGGTGGCGACGACAGGATTGGAGCTCTTGGTGGACTCTGCTGATGGTCTGCGGTCTGGGTTCCAGTGTAGAGTTGAGTGCCAAGAATTACACACACACACACACATCCTATTCTAGCTATGAGTCTTTTGATAATCTTAATTTGTGCCACACTTTTGGCCTAATGGCAGAACGCTTCCCACGTGCTTGTTATGATCTGGGCGAACGACGAAACTGTAAGAGAGAGTCTGGGTGTTCACGAGGTACTGAAGTACTGAAATTTTTTTATAAATAAAGTTTTTAACACCTTTATTTGTATCTATCTTCAATGTCGTGTTTCTGAGAACCGGAGAGAATATCTTTAATAAAATGTGCATGAACACTTGCACTGTTATATCCAGGGCACGGTTGGAGCGTGGAAAATGTGCAATTACGATATACCATACACTGAAGATATTCCAAGTACAGTAAAATACCATCAGAGGCTAACTGCAAAAGGATACCGAGCAATTATATACAGGTAATTAGTAATGTGATCAATGCATTTGCACGGCTAAATTTGTGTCAATGTTTAGAAAACTCATTTTATGTGATAGTTCATGTTTAATATTGCCTCTAGTTTTCGAAAACATGACATTTTAGACTTGTGCAATATAAGTCAGAATTTTAAAACTTTATCTATGAAAATATTTTAAACTATTTGGATTGGGTATATGAAACCCATACATTTAGATTCGCCTCAAAAAGCACTTCAATAATAAGGTATTTATTGTGAATTTTATAAATAAATTGCTATGGTAATTAGTAGTTAAATGTGTATTTCGAATATTGTGTCAATATTCAAAACATCATGTTTTTAGGAACTGGATGGAGTAAGAAGGATAATTCTTTTCTAATATGTATTCATGTAGGTCATGAACATCTAGTACAATCAAAGTCTATTCCAAAATATATATTATTAGCTCCAATCCGTTGGATGCACACCATTATACCTGGTATTGTCGCTAGAGTTATATCTTTCTCTGCTTGTTGTTTGATAACTCATCTACGACTCCAACGCGTGGCTAATCAGAGAGATGATTTGTTTCTTTCCAGGTAGTCATATAGATCATTGTAAGCACAAATATAGTCTAAATATAATCCAAAAGATATGGTAGTAATAACTTAATTTCATTAGATGTGCACAATTATATTCAGTACTACTGCCACGGTTATTATCTCTATCTCTACTTTTGTTTTTCTCCATGCCGCATCATTGCTAGTGCTGGTGCCAGGTATTCCCTGTGCTAGTGGCACTCTAGTGCCTAATTATTCTCCTTTCACTTGCATACATAGTCAATTTGTTGGTTATGATTTTGAAAATATAATAGATATGTAGATAGATAATCACTATTTTTAGTTTCCTTTTTTTTATCTTTTATTCTAATCCATTATATTCTGGCCCACTCTACGGTTAGTTCTTTTCTTTTTTCTTCAATTTATTATATTGTTGTAGATATGGAATCATTTTAATTATAGTTGTGTTTTAGTTTGTATGGTCTAATATAGTTTTGATTGCATTGGCATGATAAGTTCTATTATGTGGCATGATCTGCACCTTTTAATCCAAATCTATTATAGGAGCTAGAGTTTGTTGGGTTTGTGTACATCTCCCATGTGGATGGAGAGCTGATAAATGATATCAGGTGATAGCCCTTCGTCCTACTCGCTTGGTTGCTAGGCTAACAAAGTTCACCTTATGGATTTGGACACCACGACCTCAAACAGCATGCCGTGCATCTTACACGTACGTCTCCACCCTTTTGAGTGTTGACTAGAATTGCTGATAGTGGAGGCAAGATGAATCATGCTCATCTCAATCAGCTCATCGAAAACACATGCCCCATCCGATCGGCCCATCAAAGTAGGTTTCTACAACCTCCATTAACATTAGCCCTTACTTCTCGACGATCCATTTGTGCAAGAGCCATTGTGTGTCGATCTCACAATCCTCTAAAAAGATGTTGAGCTTCGGATACATGATCACATTAATGGTAGGAATTAAGGTTTTTATTGCAATATTATATATCTAATAAGGAGGAGTTTGAATCCATTAATAAATAGGAATTATTCCAATTTAGTATTTTCAAATATAACTCTTTCTAATTTTGCTAGAATAAAACTCTTCTTTTATTAAATAAATCTACACCTTATAATTCATGTCCACAATAATTGACATAATTGTTTATTCAATTAACATGGAAATTTCAAGAATTTTTAATTAATCTAAGAATTTTTATTAATTTTCTATTAATATGGTGGCCCTAGTGTATCATGTTGTATGTAGCTCTTAGCGAACATGGACATAGTGGCTCTGTTGGAGCTTGTTTATTTATTTAGCTTTGAAGTTGATATTGAATTTATCTATTATTTTTATTCCAATTTTCTAATATTTTATTGTTGTTATAGTTTATAGAACTATTTTCCTAATTTTCTAGGTTAGATGGACATTTGATATTTTTATTTTATTGCTTTAAATATGATTTTTTTAAAATTTATTTCGTTACAATTTGGCCCAGCAATAATTGATGGCGTGAATATATTTTTTCTTATTAAAATACAAATATCTATTATTAACATGTTGGCTCCTTTGTGAGTTCAACTTCAAATTAATACAAGTCAATTTGAACGATATTTAGCACGTTTGTTATTTACAATCTAGCTAATGTAATCAATTACAGTGTAAGTTGATTATAAGCTATTTTGGAGCATAATTAGTATGTTTGTTAATTAGTATCCTTATCCACTGTATTTTGAGAATAATTAGCTAGTTTGTTAGAGCATCTCTAGAAGAGCTCCTAAACAAACCCCCTAGCTATTATTTGAGGTTTTATAGCAAAAAACTCACTCTAGAAGAGCTCCTATTTATTCCCTACTTTCTCTTTCCTCCCCCTAAAACTCTTCCACACCCCTCATTCCTAGGGGGCCCCTATAGCTAAAATGAGATGTTTAAGTAGTCTCTTAGAACTAAATGATTAATAAGGGGCCCTTATTGTGTTGGGGCTCCCCATTATTTAAAAAAAGGAGGTGTGTTTTGAGGGCTCTTCTAGAGATGCTCTTAGACGTGGGTGAGGGCTAGAGGATGGCGTACCGAGCTCATTGCAGCCACACACCAAAGTTTTAGAATTTACAATATATTAATTAAATATTTTTCTTTTTAGAAGACAAACTTTTGTCATTTACGTTATCTATCGCATCAAGAAAATATCCTATTCTATCCATTTGGATATCTTGGTTCAACTCCCTCAATGACTCGATGAGCTCGAAGTTCAGCTTGGTGTGGCTGGTCGTGCCTCTTCTCGTACGCATCTTCTTCTCAAAGATGTATATAACAAGCACACGAAAGAAAGGAAGGAAATGACGGCGGTGTGTGCAGCGCACGGTTGTGGGTACAGCGGTGGCTCCGCCAGGCGGCGGCCGTGGCGAAGGCAGCCTGCGGCACAGCACAGCCGGTAGGCACACGCGCGGGCGATAGCGGCCAGTGCGAGGTCGTCCAACGAGAGAGGTGGGGGAATGGAAGCGTGCAAGGGCAAAACAGGCGACGCAAAAAGAGGAGAATGGGAGGCGGAGTAGGGTTTGATGTGGCGAAAGGGGACGGCTCGATGGAGAAACAAAAGGCCATCGAACTGCCGAACGGTAGAGGCGACGTGGTTAGCGTGCGGCGCGACAGGAAGCAAGCACACGCGTCGTGAGGTAGCTGGGTACAGTTGCGTAGACGGGAAACAGTGAGGAAAAAATAGGAATGGGACACAGGACGCCAAATGCCTGTCACGCCCGGTCGTGGACCTCTCCGTGACCGGCTCCGACGCCGCTGAGGGCTGCTCCACCCCCGCTTAGCTGTGGCTCCACTCAAGAGACCCCCCTTAGTGCGTCATCTTGGTCTCCTAATGAAGATCCTCTGCTGGAATGTTCGCGGCCTTAACTCCGAGGCTAAGAGGGATGTCGTCGCTTCTCTCGTCCGCTCCCACCACCCCACCATCCTCGCCATCCAGGAATCTAAGCTCTCTAACCCCTCCCTTCAGCTATTCTTGGAGGTCTCTGGTTTCAGACTGCGTGGGGTACTATCTATCCCAGCCGTCGGCACCAGGAGAGGGCTGTTGCTCTTCTGGGATGAATCTCGCGTGCAGCTCTCTTACCCTCGACGCCAGACCCTGCTCGAAGGCCGAGCTCTCCATCGTCGCCGCCACGATCTGGCATATCTGGCTAGAGCGCAACAATAGAATTTTCCGAGAGGTAGAGAGAGGGGTCACGGTCTTCCTCAACCAGCTTCTTGATGACCTGCGCCTTTGGGAGGCTGCGGGCGCCCCTTTTGTAATTAGTTAACTCTTGCTATCTTGGCCCACGGGGGGAGGGGCCTTTGTCTCCCCCCACCCTGTACTTCTTCCCCTTTTGATGAATGTATGGCAGCCCTCCTGCCTTCACATCAAAAAAAAACACAGGACGCCAAATGAAAAACCGGGGGAAAACGGAAGACCTGGGATTCAGACCCAGCGCGTCGAAAGTTACCGACGGAAACCAACGAACCAACCATGCCGACCTGCTGATTCCTCGATGGGGATAATTGCTTTATATATAAAAGATGATCGGACAGTCCGATGTGCACATCAGCGGCGATCGAACGGCCATAGCTCAACCGAAAGAGCTGAGTGCAAAACGAAGCGAGATGCCAGGGAAGACACGTGTCGCAATGACGTTTGACGCGGCTAGCGTATGTATATATAATATAATATAATATAATATAATATAGATAGATAGATAGATAGATAGATAGATAGATAGATAGATGTGGACTATTTCGTTTAATTTAAGCTGTCATATACAATTTTTGTCATACATCTTCAGTCTTTTCTTTTAATCCATATTTTTTAGACTTTTAACCCATATCTAATGCAATTTATTTGTTGCCAAACATATCAATTAATTAGCTCACATGTTATCGTCCATGTATGTTACATACTTATTCACATGGTCATGTCTATTTCTAGAACGATTAGTTTGTTTGTTTATTAGCTTCTTTTAACCATACGTAGATAAATTAATAGATAGAAATTTTTTCTCTTTCAATCTAAACCGTTAAGATTTGACCCATTATAATATAGATGGTGGAGACATTTTCTTTTTATCTGATTTATATGGAAATTTCTTCAATTAATATGCTGGCTTCGTTTTGCCTTTTCTTTATATATAATATAATACTTAATCAAATATGAATATAACGTGTACTATCTCATTTAATCTAAGTTGTTATATACAATTTTGGTAGTACATTTTCAACTTTTTTTAATCCACATGTTTTTAGACTTCTAACCTATATCTAATGCAATTTGTTTGTTGCCAAACATATCAATTAATTAGCTTACATGTTATCATCCATGTATAATACATACTTATCCACGTGGCCATGTCCATGTCCATGTCTAGCACTATTAGTTTGTTTGTTGTGGTGCATGGTTTAGCTTCTTTTGGTTGTAGATAGATGGATAGATTTTTTCTCTTTCAATCTAAGCCGTTATAATTTGGCACTACTGTAACAGATGGTGGAGGGCTTTTCTATTTCTCTGATTTATATGGATTTTTTTAATTAACATGGTGACTCTGTTTGTCCCTGCTTTGTGCATTAATCAACGAAAATGATATACGTATAGTATATTATGTTCCCAGTGTTTTTGCTAGCTGCACAGTCGCTCATTGACAACAGGTACTACAGGTAATCCTAATTAGCATAGATTATTCGGTGGCTAGAATTAAAAGGCTTTTGTTGCAAGGTATTGGGGTACTCGATTGCGTGGCGTGTCTCACGCGCTATATGCATATGCATATTTACATATGTAACTTTCACCATTGATTTCGCAGCAAGCGACATCTCGTTCAGAAAAGATCCACCTTGCGTTGACAGATTAATCTAAATATCCATAATTAATTCTCTTTTATGTAATTGATGCAGTGGCGATCATGATAGCTCCATATCCTTCGTCGGCACGCAAGCATGGATCAGATCTCTTAACCTGTCTATCCTAGATGATTGGCGACCGTGGTATATTTCGGGGCAAGTCGCAGGGTAAGGACCATGCGCTTAAAACGATATATTAATTTGGTGCCCTTCTAAATAAGTTATATATTTTTTTATGTGAAATGCCACCGCAACCTAAAAGGCTAAAATTGATTTTAGGAAGCAATTATCCTCATCATCAAATTTGTTCCAAAAAAAATTCGCAGAACACACAAACCCTAATATTTGTGTCATACGATGGTCCCAAGAACTCTTTGAAATTTATATTGAGGTGGCCGCGTATATACTAGGTTTCCGACTCTCCAAACATCTTTCTATTAGGCCATCTCCACCAGCCTTTTATATTTGGCTCTCTACATACTCACATAGCTGGCTAGCTAAAAATTTTGGCTCTCTATATATGTGGACATATATACCAGCTGCCTCTCTAAAATGTCATTCAACCTTTTTTTTCAAACATTCTAATTGTTAGTTCTAACTGCCAATTAAAGATAAACTTGGTTGTATCCGTCTTGATAAACTTGGTTGTAAATGTCATTATAAACTTAGAAACTTAGATGTATAAATCTTGCATGTAGAGACCGAAATATTTCAATTATCTATAAAAAAAATTAAATATGAACAAACTTCAAAACAAAATTTAAATATTAGTCGGATTTCAGAAGAACCGCTTATTTCCTAGTTCTTTCTTACATAATTTACTTGATGATAGCTACTTCACCGGATTTACAAAAGGTTCACTGCTACTACCAACTCTGCTAAACCAACCTACTTGTCTTTGTTTGTCATTTTTTTTTGAGCAAAGGGGCAGGAGAACTGACTTGTGAAGGGGGGGGGGGGGGGGGGGGGGGGGGGGGGGAATCGCCCCCTCCCCCCAAGGGCCGTCATACATTTGGTTAACTAATTACAAAATGTGCACCTGCGGTTGCCCAAATGTGCACCCGCGGTTGCCTAGATGCGCAAGTCATCTAACAGGAGCTGGAGAAAGACAGATCTAGGGCGATCGTCTTGCCGAAAAATCCGGTTGTTACGTTCCAGCCATAGGTGCCAAATGGTGGTAGTGACGACTGAGAGGAGGCCTCGAGGAGGGTTACTTTGAAGAATGTCCTCCTCCCACCAACGTAAGAGGTTGCCATTGAACACCCAGGAGCGGGGTTGATAAATGGCGCATCAAGCAGGGCAGCCAAACAAGTCCATATGAAGGAGCTGTAGTCGCAATGCAGGAACAGGTGCTTTGGGGTTTCGAGGTTGCGCCTGCATAGATGGCAAAAGTAGTTGTTGGGGAGCTTGCTTCGAAGCAAGGCCTCGGCAGTCAGGACACGCTTATGCAGTAGCAGCCAGAGGAAGAATTTGCCCTTCAAAGGGGCCCAAAGCTTCCAGACTGAGTGGATGGCAGGCGTGGTGATACTGCCTTCAAACTGTAGCAGGTATGCTGACTTTATCGAGAATTGGCCATCCACAGAAAATCTCCAAGAGAGTTGGTCAGGTTCATTTGGAGTAAAAGTGATTTGCGTAGTTCTCCTCAGGAGATCAACCAGCTGCGGGATCATACTAGGGGTGAGGAATCGCCGGAGGTCCGTAACCCAGTTGGAGCACTTTTCTGTTTTTCCTGATTGAAGCCCTGAAGAGGCCCGGTGCAAGATGCTTGGGGGCGCAACCAGCAAGCCAATGGTCCTCCCAAAAGGAAAGGTTGGCGCCACCGCGAAGAACCGTGACATAGCCAGCCCGGAGCAGATCCATATCAGTGACAGGGGCGACGTAGGGGAGATCGGTGCAAGCCGCCGTTGGAGAAGACTTGCGTAGCCATATCCAGCGCAGCCGAAGAGCCCGGGCAAAGCGGAAGAGGTCAAGGACTCCAAGGCCCCCAAACGCAGTCAGGGAGCAGACCGTCCGCCAACTAACTTTTGCCCCCCCCCCCCTCGAGAAGGAATCTGAGCCATTCCACAGCCAGGCATGCCTGACTGAGTCGATCTTTTTCATCACGGACAAAGGTGGTGAAACAATAGATAGGACGTAGGTTGGAAGCGCTGAAAGGACTGCCTTGAGCAAAGTAAGACGACCCCCTTTAGACATGAGCTTCCCACGCCATCCGGCCAATCTGGAGGAGATTTTGTCAATGACTGGCTGGAAATGGACATGACGAAGCCTCCTGATGGATAGAGGAATCCCAAGGTACTTGATTGGAAAGGTGGATCTCATGGCGGGGAGGTCTCGCAGGACAGAGTCAAGGTCCACCCCCTCACATTTGATTGGCACGACCTGACTTTTTGAAAGTTTGTGCGGAGGCCTGAGATACTCCCGAACTCCTGGAGGATGGTGACTAGGGAGGACACATCTTCTTTGATGGGGTTCATGAAGATTGTCGCGTCATCAGCAAAAAGTGAAATTCTGACGCAAGCGGATCCACTGATTGGCGAAAGCGCATTGGCTTCAGTTGCACGCCGAAACAGGGCAATGAGTGGCTCGATGGCAATGTTGAAGAGCAAAGGGGAGAGGGAGTCTCCCTGCTGGAGGCCTCTATGATGATAAATGGTGTCAGTGGGATGGCCGGAGGACCCTTGAAGAAGACGTGGCCAGCGAGAGGGAGATCCAGTCGCGCCAGCGTGCGCCAAAACCACGGGCACGAAGGTTATCTAGGAGATATGGCCAGTACACAGAGTCGAAAGCCTTTTCCAGGTCAAGTTTAAGGAAAAGAGCCGGTGTGTTGGTTCTGTGGAGAGATTTGGCTTTAGCTTGGACTAGAAGGAAATTATCCTGGATGTGGCGCTTCTTGATGAAAGCACTTTGGTGGTGTGAAATAAGTTTGTCCATGAATGGGGCTAAGCGGGTGGAAAGGATTTTGGTGAAAAGCTTCCCCACGCTATGGATGAGGTTGATGAGGCGGTAGTCTGAAACGGATAACGGGCTCTCTTTTTTCGGCAGGAGGATTATATGAGCATTGTTGAAGGCCTCTAGCCCGGGACCGTCCAGGTTGAAAAGGCATTGGAGTGCCGCAAGCAGGTCCTCGGAGATGAAATCCCAGCAAGCTTTGAAGAAGTCCTAGGTGAAACCGTCTGGGCCAGGAGCCTTGTCGTTAGGAAGGGAAAATACCACTTGCTTTAGCTCCTCCAAGGTTAGAGGCTCTTCAAGGGAAGACAGGTCAACGATGGGAAGTCCCAGTTGAAGGACCTGGTGGCGATAGGGCGGGTAAGCCGGAACCTTCGCCGAAAAATGAGTCAAAATGCTCGTGAAGTGCATTAGCTTTGTCTTGGAATTCCGTGTGCAGACCGGAGTGGCTTTGGATGGAGTGAATGAAATTTCTTTGTCATGGATCCATCCGAATCGTTGGCATGTTTGAGTTAACACAAACAACGGTAAGCGCCGGTAGGGGAGGGGATTACTCTACTAGCTATTAATTAGCGTTTCACGAGCTCAATGCTAGCGTTGGGTCAGCTATGCCTCTTGGAGCAGCTCCCAAAGTTAGTCTAGGCTTGGTCAGATTGAGTAGACCTGTTCAAAAAGGCCGGGTCGGGCCGAGCTTCGGGTCGGGCTTGGAAAAGCCCGGTCCTGCACGCAGGACCGAGCCCGGCCTGGCCCGGCACATCGGGCCTCATTTCCAGTCCCAAGCCCAGCTCGAAGCCTGAAGACCCGGCTTGGCCACAGCTTATTTTGCGTTTTTGCCGGGTTCGGGCCCGGCCCGGCAGCAGGGCTTCAAATTGAGGCCAGAGCCCTGGCCGACGTGCTGGTCGGGTCAGGCCGGGCTTTTTCAGGCCTGGTCGAGCCGGGCTTCCCATGATCAGGTCTAGGATTGAGTGGTGGTGTCAGATGAACTGGTGGAGATGGTGGAGGAGTCGAAGATGGCAACAAAGTTAAGAGTTAGAGTTGGTGGAGGCAAAGGAGGAGTCGGAGATGGTGAAGGATACAATGGTGATGTTTCATGAGTCGGTGAAAGTGTGAACGTGACACTAATGATTTAGACTCTAATGGTGAGGGTGACGAAGGACGATGGGATCTATCATGAGGAATACAACGAAACAAAAGGGAGAGGAGGTAGAGACAGATACAAAGATGGTGGGGGAGGTGGTGGTCAGTGGAGGGACTAGGTTGGAGCCTGGGGGAGAGACGACGATGATTGATAAAGCCTCACTGAATGGTGTGCGGTCGCACTCACTATAGGAATTATGCATTTTCATTGGCCTTACAAAAACCAATGAAATTATGTATTTGTACTCCTCAACTGGAGGAGAATCGTCAAAAATACATAAATTTTCATTAGCTCGCAATGCAACCAATAAAAACAAGTGGTCTAGCCCAACTAATATATCCCCTCCACTTATGGTTTGGCACGGGAGGGATTAGTCGTTACATTTGCGTGGAGAGAGAATCGTGAGAGGAGAGAGGCATACCGGATTTGGCTAGCTTTTTTCCTCTCAATGGCGAGCACGCTAGGGCCTAGGGGTTGCAGGCTGTTGGAGCAGTATTCCGCTCACTGTAGGCCCCCTCTGGTCATCACATAGTTAGCCATGTGTTTTAGCAAGGCTACATGGTCTAAACATATACTCCCTCCGATCGCAAAAAGAAGTCGCCGTTGACTTTTGAACACGCTTTTGACCATTCGTCTTATTCAAAAAAGTTATATAAATATTATTTATTTTGTTATGATTTGATTTATTATTAAATGTAAGTATGACTTATATTTTTACTTATTTGAACTAAATTTTTAAATAAGACGAATGGCCAAAGGCGTGTCCAAAAGTTAACGACGACTTCTTTTTGTGACCAGAGGTAATACCCCCTTCATTATGAAATTGTAATCGTTTTGGATATTGATACGGTCTTCAAAATAGAGCTTTGACCATAAATACTTTTTAAATATTATTTTAATATATTTAAAATTATAATATATGAAAGTTCTTTTCAAGACAAATCTATCTATACGACTTTTACGTCCTCAATCTAAATAGTTTAAAAGTTCTTTGTGGTTAAAGTTTTAAAATTTTAATTTAAAATAAGTTTATAACGATTACTGTTTCATAACGAAGGAAATAACGTATTTTGACCAAACAGTCTATTATTATTCACCAATTTTGCACTTCCCTTTCAGGCAGGTATATATCCACGAATTAGTACTGCATATGTCTAATGTACTCCTCGAATTACTATGTTTTTTAGATTCACAAGAAGTTACTCGAGTAACCTAACATATGCGACTGTGAAGGTACGTGATTCATATATGCCTGGTTAGCTTTCCAATACATAACTAGATTAGCGTATGAACTACGCATAGAGATCGAGATTACTTACTTTAATCTAGTATGCTTACTTGAGTTGCAATTACTCAGGGTGCTGGCCATACTGCTCCAGAGTACAAACCGAAGGAGTGCCTCGCAATGTTTGAAAGATGGATTTCGGGTGATCCTCTGTAGTGTACGATGGATTTTCGTTATCGGACGAATGGTTCTCAATATTAAATGTGGGTAATTGCAAGCTTTCCCGTCCAAGACGAGACCTTTACTACTGTCCCATAAATGTAATTCATGGAATAAATTAATTAGTAAGAAACTAATAAATAATTCCCATGTCTCATATAGATCAATGGTTATCATTCATCTATCGACAATTCCTTATGTGGGTTGTTTTTGTAGGCTTTGCTCTTATGTCATTGAAAAAAATATACTTTACCAAAATAACAAAACTGTCTGAATGACATGTGGAACCAGATCTCACCGGTCATAGACAAAGTGCACATTCCTAATGGTATACACCCACATCAACCGGCAACTCCATGTTGAACTGTGCAATTCAACACCACAAGCAAAAATATTGGTTTGCTGTTGAAAAATCACCCCCATGGAAAAAAAATACTAGTATATGATAATAATTGTGCCTTAGACCTACCCACCTAATATGATGCGGTTACTTTTCATTGCGCTATGAAGCTTTTCAAAATGTTTTTTTTATAAAGGAAGTTTTATTGAAAACAAGATAGTTACATAAAGGTGATACAACCATTCTGAGATCACTCCCAATCTCTATATGGCAAGATGGACACAGCCCTGGAACGATAAAAGAAAATGTAGACAACTTAATGACAAGACTAGATCGCCACCCATATGCCTGGGTAAAAACTCCTTAACCACCAGTTCCATATGCGAGCACGCCGTCATAATAAAATCCCATGAAGTCGGCCGCTGAAGAGTAGTCCAAGTACGTAGCCAATGGATAATTAAGTAAATAACCTGCAAAGGAGATGAGATATTTTTCTTATTAAAAATCATATCATTCCTGCATAACCATAGCGACTAACAAGTTGTAGCTGCCCCCAGCAGGGCCAATGATTTCAAATCCTTGTTTATACCCCATAGTTGAGCACTAGACAAATGGGATACACTACAAGGTTGACAAAGTCATGAAGCTGCGTAAATTATGGACCAAACTCATCGCACCAAATAGCATTCAAATAACAGATGCTTAATTGTCTCCTCTTTGTAACAAAAGCAATAGTTCTTTTTACCGTTCCAGTTTCGTCTCACTAGATTATCTCTTGTCAGAAGTATCCCTCATCGTAGGGCCATAGGAAAATCCTAAGCTTAAGTGGCGTTTTTAGTTTCCACATGTGTTTACTAATATTTGGGACATCACTATGAATGAGCACAAGATAATGTGATTTCACCGAGAACTAACCATGTGGATGTAAGTTCCAGCAAAACTCATCTCGCTCCTCCGACAAAACAATATTAGGAATGCGCGGAAGCAAAGCATTTCATGTTGCTAATTTTGGCCCAGTGAGATCTCTGCGCCATGATAAAATAGGATTTGTTGTTTGAATAACCTCTACTACAGTAACCTATTTGTGCCTAGCTATATTATACAAACAATGTTACTTTTCTCACAAGGTAGCTTTTCCTAACCACTTGTCCTTCTAGAACCTAATTTGAGATCCGTACTTAATATTAAAGTTTCTAAAATGAAAGAAATCTCGTTTCACCTTCATTAGATTGTCCCAAAAGTGTGAATCTCCATATTTCCACTGTACTTGCTATAAAGGTCAAGAGCCCAAATATTTGTTTCATAGCAGTTGCTGCCAAACTCCATCTGTGTTGAGTAATTTAAATAACCATTTGCTTAGAAGGGCAACATTCTTAATATCCAAGTCATGTATGTCAAGACTGCCTTGTTCTTGTGGTCGACATAGGATGTTCCATTTTGCAAGATGATACTTTCTTTTCTGGTCATCACTTTACCAGTAAAAAAAATCAAAAATAATCCAATTTTTTAATGACTCTCCTTGAAACTGCAAAAAAGACATCATATACATTGGTAGGCTAGTATGCACCGAATTTATCAGTGTCAACTGCCCCCTAGTTGAAAAATGTTTCCCTTTCCAACCACCCAGCCTCTTCTAACCTATCTTCTATCCCTTTTCAATCAATATTGCGTAACTTCCTATAATGCATAGGAATACTTAAATATCGAAAGGGGAAATCATCACTGGCACAACCAAATAACTGAGTATATTAGTTCTCAAACTCTTAAACCTCAGCAAAACAATATATTTCACTCTTATGAAAGTTTATCTTGAGACACGATAGTTGCTGAAAAGCACAAAGTAATAACTTCATGTTACAAGCTTCCATATCATGATTCATAAAAAGAATTGTGTAATCTGCATATTGTAGAATAAATAAACATCCATCTACAAGATGTGGTACCACTCCACACACCTACCCAACCGAAGTAGCTCTTCTAATTATAGTTGGCAATATGTCAGCTACTAAATCAAAAAGAATTGGAGATAGTGGATCTTCTTGACGAAGCCTTTTTTGTTTAAAAATATGACCCTACATCATCGTTGACATTAATTGCTACACTTCCACCCGAGATGAAAGACTCAACCCATGAAATCTACTTAGGCGAAAAACCTTTCATTCGTAATGTTTGAAGCAAAAATGGCCATCTAACCTTGTCATAAGCTTTCTCATAATCAATCTTGAAAATTACTCCACTTTGTTTTTGACGGTGTAGCTCATGAATAGTTTCATGTAAGATAACAACACCCTCTAGGACATTACGTCCTCGCATAAAAGCAATCTGCGTGGGACTGATAAGATGATCCTCTACCAAATTAATTCTATGAGTAGCTACTTTAGTGAAAATTTTGAAGCTGATATTTAAAAGGCAAATTGATTTTCAAAATGTGAATGCATTAAATTTTAAAAAATACAAATTACAACATACAAGTTTTTTCTACAACTCGATGTCACGTTGGCTTCGCCTATACACTTGTTTATGTTGCGCCTAGTGCGGCAGTGCCTTCATTTGATTTGGAATATATATCGAGCTCGTCCAAAGCTTCCTTAGATACAGTGACACCATTTTGTGTCGATTTAAATCAATCTATCAGCTTATCGTACCCTGAAGCACTTGCAATCCCAAGTGACTTGCAACGACCACTATTTTTCCTCTCTTTTCGAGAGAGGGGCACAGGGGAAGCGAATGATTGATCGATTTCAGTCATTTCAGTCGTTGTTCGGCTGTTTAACCATTTGGATCCGTTAAAAAAAAAAAAACAGGACCTTATGTTGACTTGTTGAGCTGAGTAGCCACCGGCGGCGGCAGCATATTTGATTGCCTGTGCCCGTGCGATCCAACGTCTCGCCGTTTGATCCGCGGCATGCTGTAGCGAGCGAGCCATGCGTGTTGCAATTTTCCTATGCGTACGGGCCTAGCGCCCTAGCCCCGGTGGGCTGGGCGGATGAAGCAAAAAAAAGAAAAAAGAAAAAGGGAACGAGCCCAGAGATGGCAGGGTGGTCTGAGCTCCAGCCTCCAGCGACTCAGCGAGAGTGGCGCCGTTGAAGAAAAAATGGGAAGACGAAGTTCATGGGTTCACGGCCCATGAGAGGTCTAGGCCACACATGCACTTGGGGCCTAGCAAGACACGCACGAAGGTCAGTAAAGCTCCTCTCGGGCAATGGCCATGGCCCATGGGGGCGCCGCCGCAAGGTCAAGGCAGCCACATGGCGACCACCACAGTAGCGGTGGATGCTATACGAAGTTATTACGCTTGCGGCCGGGCCGCAGGGGCCAAGGGCGGTAGTCGGTGGGGGAAGAGAGGGGAGGGGGTGGCTCAGCGGCGGCCGGAGGCGCGAGGCCGGTACGGGGAGAGAGAGAGAGAGAGAGAGAGAGAGAGAGAGAGAGAGAGAGAGAGAGAGAGAGAGAGTGGGGGGGGCTAACCTGTAGGCGTGGAGTGGCACGGCAACGGCATGGGGACTTGGAGAGGCAAGGGGCAGCGCGGCGCTGACGGGTGGAGGGGAGGAGCGTTGCGGTGCCGGCGTGCGGAGCGAGGGGTAGCGCCGGCAAGGAGCTTGGCGAGTAGCGGCGGGCGGCCTAAGGGAGGGGAGAGATCAAGGGACAGGAGAGAGGGCGGGGAGCCGGGGAATTAGGGTTAATGGGGAGGAGGATTAGTAATGGCTAATGGGCCGTGTGGGTTGTGGGGGATTGGGAGTGACAGTGGAGACAGACATATTCACATATACATACATGTGGCCTACCAGTCAGAATTCGGTTTACCCATGGGTAACCCATGGGTACAAAATGGTACCCATACCTGAACCCGACCTATTTGGGTACCGAACCCGAAAAACCCATGGGTATAGATTGCAACTCATACCCATGCCCATCGGGTCGGATACCCATGGGTTTTTCTGCCATCCCTATATGGGACTTTGCCCCTCGAAAAAAGAGACTAAAAGCATGATCAATGCTGCTCTAATTTAGAGATAAATTGAGCACTATTTGGCACTATTCATCAGCTTTTTTCTCTTTTCTATTTTATTGTTATAATGCTAAGTTCACGCTAAATTAGGGTAGCATCGACCATGTTCTAATTCACATGAACCCAGCCAACCTAAGTTGGATCATCGGACCTATATGAGTATACGGTTATGTTGTTTGGTTTGACCAGTGCATCTGCTTATTTCATGAACAACATGAATAAGATGTTTATGAAATTTTTAAACAAGTTCATTGTTGTATTCTTTGATGATATACTCATTTACTCTAAAAATGAGAAAGAACATGCCAAACACTTGAGACTAGTGTTGAAGAAACTTTGAGAGCACCAACTTTACACCAAGTTTAGAAAATGTGAGCTTTGGTTGAAGGAAGTTGCTTTCCTATAATATATCATGTTCATTCGTTTTTTTATTCCTTCTCCTTCTTTTCAAAAGCTGATTTTAAATCTTCCAATTCAAGCCTAGAAGTGGTTTTAGGTCGCATTTTTAACCCGAAAACCGTGTCTTCAACTTCTATTGCCGCATTCTTTTGTGAAATGTTGTGGAGGAGTAGCTGTCGACCCTAGCAAGGTTAAGGTTGTTTTGGATTCGACACTATTCATCGGGTTTTTCAAAGATCGCAAAGCCACTCACTCAACTTTTGAAGGACAAGAAGTTTAAATGGACGCGAGTATGTAAGAACAGTTCTCAAGAATTAAAGAAGAGATTTACTTCAGCTCCAGTTCTCATTTTGCCACATATAAAAAAGAATTTTGAAATTTATTGAGATACTTCTAAGCACGGTTTGGGCTATGTGCTTATGCAGGAAGGTAAAGTTGTAGTCTATGCTTCAAAAAAGTTGAAACCTCATGAAGTTAATTATCCAACTCATGATTTGAACCTAGTTGTTGTTGTTCATGCATTGAAGATTTGGAGATACTATTTGGTGAGCAACCACACGTAAACCTACGCTGATCATAAGAGCTTGAAGTACATTTTCACTCAGGTAGATCTGAATACGAGGCAACAAAGACGATTAGAGTTGATAAAGCATTATGATATTGACATGCATTATCATTCCAGAAAGGCTAACATAGTAGAAAACCCTATTGCAATACTCTGATGATTCAAAGAACCAACCTACCTTATATGAGAAATTCAAGAATATGAATTTGAAACTAGTAGAAATTACTTCGATAAAATATGTTTGGAATATTTGTGTAGTAGCTTACTTGATCCAGTGACTAGTACAAGTGACGCAGAAGGGAAGTGACTCCATTTTGTGGGTCCTGACACGTTGTCTCAATGTCTCATGACCCCCCAACCAAGTTTCCTCGCCATGCGTCAACCACGTCAACGCCATATGCAATTTTTTTATCCTTTTCTTTTATTTTTATTCCTTTTTAGTTCCATGGCGCACCAGTTCAGCTTGTTGTATTGACAAAAAGAAAAGGAAATAAAATAAAATAAAAAAGAAAACAAGATGCATGGGGCTCTGATGTGGCTGACACGTGGCAATGAAACTCGACTGAGCCGCTGAGGGGATCATTAGACAATACACAAATCCTCTGTCGTAAGGAAGAAGGAAATTGCTGCCACTGATAGGTGGGCCCCACCCCACTATGGCCCACATGTTAGTGAGCAAATCCTTCTGTCTTCCTCACTTTTGGGGAGTATTTATATGTAGATTGAGTTGTAGGGGTATTTAGATAATTGGTTGAAGCTAAAGGGGCTTTTTAGGTATTTTGCTTTTTTACGCAAGTAAATATCCATGTAGGGCTACTAGAGAAGTTCGGTAAGAATGTGGAGCAAAGTTACAAGAAAAGTGGAAGAAAAAACAGGAAGGTATTCTCGAAAGAAAAATACAATTTTGTGGCAGCTACGCTTAGCTGTATTACTGTCCAGAAGGAGAAATACACTCAAAATTACTATGCCACACTACGGCCCAGCTTCTGAAGTGATCTTTTGTTTGCTAAAGAATCATTTACTTGAGTGGAAGATGGAGGAAAAAAATTGGTGGTTTCGCTCTAGTTAGATCATCCAAACCACAAGCATGATCAGAGAGCTTGACGCCGTATCATTGCTTTCTAAGCTAAGCAGGTACCTCCTCTCCTGCATTTTCTAGGACCACACACTACCATCACTAGGGCTCGTTTGGAACACTGGATCCCGGACCGGGATCCCTCCCAATTCCCGGGGTTGAGCACCCCCATGGAACATTTCCCCAGATCTGATCGTGTGAGCATTTGGAAGAACACAAACTAGGATTTCCCTGTCCCTTCAACCCCATATCCCTGGGGGAACACCCAAGCTCCCGACTCGTGGAAAATTCCCCCTTCTCTCCCTCGTCTTCACTCGGAGTCCGCCTGCCTCAGCCATCCGAGCTGTTGCTTGTCGCCCGCGACAGCAAGCTCTGGGATGTGGCGGTGGCGTCTCCCTCGTGCGCGATGGCGACTTCCTGTGCTTAGCGGTGGTGCGTCCCCACGATGGAGACCTCCGGGATGTGGCGGTGGCATGTCCCGTGACAGGGCGACGGCGACTTCCTTGGCTTGGTGGAGGCGTGGCTCTGACGTGTCGGCAACCTTCGGGGCATGGCTATGGCGTTGCTCCCACAATGGAGACAACACAGAATCTAGAAGTCTCCATCGGCCAGCTCGTCTCCAGCAAGATATGAGGCCTCGAGCTCGTCACGGGCACCACCCGAGGAGGGCCTGAAGAGGAGCCGGGGAGGAGGTGGAGGGAGGAGAGGAGTGGTGGCGTGGTGCTGGTTAGATCTTGGGAAACGGCTGAGGCATGAATAGTGGCGCTATGTGGAAGAGTGAGCGGTGAGGGAAGGGAAGGGAAGGGGAGAAATTTTCCTAGGGATCTCAAGTGACAAAAATATCCCTGCAGGGGACTATTTTCTCTGAGAAAAATTCTCTTGCCACCCAACCCAAACAAGCCTAAAAGGGGCAGATAGGAGATTTCCTCCACCTCCTTCTTATTCACTACCCGCATATATGAATTGCTGCCATATAATGTGCCACTGCTGGCCTTCACCACGCTGCGTGCCAACCTGCCCCACGCGGCCACGCTGCACCGCCCTACCTACCTTGCGTCCTTCACCATATGGCACAAGCTTCCGGCTCGCCCTCGTCACGTGGCCCTATCCTGCCCTACGTCGCTGGCCCCTGGCCCCTGTGCTCTTCTTATGCTGGCCAGTGGCCACACGTAGTCCGTGCAAGCTGCCGCCGACACGCTTGGCAACTACGACCCTCCAACGACGGCGACGACATGAACTCTAGCTGTTGCAGCAGCATGAGCTCTAGCAATTAGAAGTTCGACGTGAGAAAGACAAAAGGGAGAAAAAGATGCATTTTCCAAAATATTTATTAAAAAGATGTATTTTCCTAAATATTTATTCCACCCTTATAGCAAGGTGCCAATGGGTGTCGTCGTTGGTGTATCTGTCTAAAAAACCAAAAAAAAAAGAGAGAGATTTGCCACAAGATTTGCACTTCAACATCCTTTTCGCTACTCAATATCATTGCAGTGTTTGCCAACATAAATTACCGTTCGACCACTATTGTAGCCAACACCAGGTGAAACTACGGACGCACCGAGTATAATCCACCACAACGTTGCTACCAATGTGACATAGATGACCGAGCCGTATCCACGCCTCGATGAACAGCATGCCTCATATGCGGAGATGTAGCACACCTCTTATGGGCAAAGCATGTACAAGGAAAGAGTGGAACCAATCAAAATGTGGCTCCACATCATCGAGATCCTCATCGATAGCCGACCAGATGGAGCGTAATAACTTCGTATAGCATACATTATACGAAGTTATACGAGAAGGCTAGTTTTCAGGCCCGGTTGGTTCCACCAACCGGGACCAATAGGTCAATTCGCGCGTGAGGTGGCAGGTGGGGAGTACTAGTTCCGGTTGGTATCACCAACCGGGACTAACACTGGGCTCCGATAGTTGGCGCCATTTCTCCCGTCACAATAGGCCCGGTTGGTGTTACAACCCGGGACTGATATTTGGCTATTAGTCCCGGTTAATGTTACAAACCGGGACTAATACTGGGCTTCGATAATTGGAGCCAGTTCTCCTGGTGACAAAAAGTCACTGCGTCGTCTTCTCGTCGCCGCACTTGCTGAGAGAGCTCGCACGCGCTTGTGAGGAAGGAGCGGAGACCGGAGCTGAGGAGCAAGGAGCTGCTGAGGCGAGAGCAAGGAGGAGTGGGGGGAGCCTCTCTTCGCCGCGCTGAGGAAGCGGTGAAAGGGGATCGGATCATCGGAGCAACGCTCGTGTCGCCGCGCCGGCCGCGTCGTCACCACCGCCCCGGCCTCGCCGCTCTCGTCGTCGCAGCGCGCCCGCCCATTCGTCAGCGCCTCTCCGGCCACGCCGCTGAGGTACATTTATCCACCGGCATCGCATCCTCGTTTCTGATCCCACCGCCACCACTGCCACCGCCGCCGCCGCAGCCACCGCCGCTACAAATGCCGACCTTTGTCTGTGTTTTTACCATTAAATTTCCGTCCAGATTTAGGATGTCTTGTTGGACCGGTGACAACGCCACTAACATTGAAACCACGCTCCCTCCAACTAGGTCCAAAATGTGCTGTTTTCTAAAGTGTTTTTGCCCCTCCACCATTGCTTGTTGTGGGGGGAGGAATACCCACAGAAAAAGCGCAAAAGACAAAAAATACGTGGCGACCAATGATGTGCCACGTCGCGACGATGGCGGTGGCGGTGGTGATGAGGAGGGTGAGGGCGAGGGCGAGAGCGAGGACGAGGGCGAGAGTGAGGGCGACAGCGACGGCGGCGGGAATGGTGGTAATGAGGGCAAGGGCAAGGGCAAGGGCG
>SPJY01011861.1:527240-612279 GCA_005191435.1 Raddia distichophylla | reverse complement strand
AGCATGCCCGTGTCCTCTCCACGGTCTGCTGTATCAACTCCTGAACGAGTCCTCTCACATGAAACTCCAACTAACACACCGGCCAAGACAGACCACCCTACTCAGAAAATAGCTCCCAAGAAGGTGTCGGCTAGGTCAAGCCGGCGTGATGGGGGGCCTTCACCTCTCAAGAAGACAGGGCCTAGGTCATCCAGAAAAAAAACACCTCCGAAGCTGCCGTATGATATGACCGAAGAGGAAACTGAGCGGATAGTAAGAGGCGAGGTCACCGCACATTTTGCGAACAAACCATCTCCACCGAGGGTCCAGCCCGGTACGGACGAATGGCACAAAGGCAAGAGGTGTATCTTATCGTTGAAGGATAAGATCGACAAACCAGAAAGACCAGCCGTATCAGACTACGAGCGCATCTTGCGTAAGGAATCTGAGAAGGGAACATTAGAGGAGCAGATTTCAGAAGAGGAAGCGCAAAGGAATTTCTACATTGAAGCTGGGCTTGATCCAGATATGGTCTTGGGCCTTAAGGACATCCCCGTTGCAGAGGTACAATGGAAATATGTGAAAGGTGGATCGCTCGTAAGGCGTGAGGAGCTTCCCCACCTAACAACGAAGCTGCGGCAACTCCATGATTGGTATTTGCGCGCAGCAGAAAATGGTATGGAAATGTTCGGCGTCGTCTTCAAGCAACACCATTTCTACCGCGGGGACTTTGAATTCTTGATTCAATTTGAGGTTCTGTATTACCTATATCAGGGATTGGCGGTCGACGTCGCCATGGTGGTTTGTTGGCAGCTGTAAGTGTATTCTTTGTAAATTTCGATCGTGCCAGCCAGTATATTATACTAACTTCGAGGCCTAAATCAATTTTCCTTATGTAGAATGGAGATTAAAAGATGCGCAATGGAGGGAATCCATGAATTTGGCTTTCTTGACCCATTGGTCATTAACGAGTACATGGCTAACCTAAGCCCACAACCAACAGAGACGCACATTTACGAAGGGCTAATGGCACAACGACACAAAAGATATATATTTCTACCCTACGAATTTAAGTACGTGTTTTCGTACCGCCTTATTTTAATTCCTTTTGTTAACACTGTTGGAACTAATTAGTAAACCGCGTTGACATATATATGTGCAGATTTCACTGGATCCTTTTTATTATAGAGGTAAATCATAGCAAGATCACGGTCATGGACTCGAAAAGGGGACCAGTTGAAAATTACAAAGACTTCCTCGCCATGCTCAACCGGTACATTGCTCTTCCATTCATATCTTACTATTTCTGTTTCTCCATATCAAACAAACTCAATTATATATAACTTGTAATCAAATGTGCAGTGCCTTCGCAACGTTCCGCAAGAATACCGTGGGAACATTCAAGACACGTTTCGACTTGTACATCGCTAAACATGTATGTATATCATATTAGAGTATTTTGTTAGTTAACGTAATTTCCATGATCTATTTCACGATTTCAACTCTTCGACCACAGGTCTTGTATCAACCACCTGCAAACAATTTATGTGGATACTATGTGTGCGAGATGATGCACAACTTCATCGGGGGCACCGCTGAGTATACAAGAAAAAATGCAGGGTTTGGGGTGAGTAATATATAATTACTACCTTAATAACGCCTAGGTAGCTTCTGCAAACATTTTCTATAGTTTGATAGATTGATAAGTTAATCCCCTATTTAATGATAGATTCCCCTAAAGTTGGCAAAAAAAGGTTTGGAAAAAGGTCCGGAACTATCGCCGGTGCGTGTCAAAGCAATTCAAGAGCAAATCGCCGGCTTCCTTTTAGATGAGGTCATAAATCCGATGGGCGAGCATCACCACCCTATACTTAATAAGATTCCAGAGCCTTCAAAAAATACTAGCCAACCGTCGAGGAGCGATGCACGTAAAAGATCCCGATAAAAAGTGTATGTGCACTGTGTACATTGTATGATACTTATGTCTAGCTAGCTACCTAATACATATTTGTTGTTTAACAAAGGAGCAGAATGAAGATTTCATGGCGTGGAGTCCTGGAGTCTTTGGGCCTGGAAGGTTATCTTTTGAGAACTGCCCTTCCCCTGCTTATGTTCTTGACGACATCGACAAGATAGAAGGTAAAGATCAAATTTATATATCCGTTATGTTGTGGGCTTCGTGGTGTTATTCCCGTTCCGGCAAATTTTAAATACTAGCATGTTGCTATTTCTACTGTTTTTGATAAATAATAGTGTTTAATTTGGATTGTAGGAGGAGGCTGCTAGGGTCAACGCTCAACTGGGGAGACGATCAATGTGGCGGGCCTCGACGCCGAGAACGTAGCATGAGCTCTGGCTGTTCCCTGTGCAGATTGCTCTGGCGATGCTCATCTTGTATTCTACTCTTGGTCTCGCAGCATTTGCTGCCCTTGCTGCCACTGTCTTGACATTTGGTGAGGATTGAGCTTAAGTACCAAGAGAAGACGATGGGTGCCAACTGCCAAGGATGCTAGAATGAGGGCCATGCTCAATATATCCTCTGCTATGCTCATATCTGTCTTCTTAATTTGCTGGCCCTGCTTTTGTTGCCATGGTCACGTTTGGGACCTGTTTGTTTCTAGCCATTTCAGGAAGGGAAACACCGAAACACTACCTGATGTTGCCAAATTGGGAGAAAGTGTAATATTTGTAAAACATGTTTGTAAACTCTGAATATTTGTAATTGCACAGTATGGCTGGATGATTTTCTTACCATGCCCAGAGCCGGTCTGACGTAATACATATTTGTAATATTTAATGCTATTTCTGCTAATTGTGTTAAATGTGGTTTAATTAGCGACTAAATAAGCATAACATTCAAAAAAACCGCTCAGTCCCGGTTGGAACAACCAACCGGGACCAATAGTGTCACCAGAGGCACCCGTTGCGGCCACGTGTGAGCACCTCAGTCCCGGTTGGTACTTAAAACCGGGACTAATACACACCTCACTCCCGGTTGGAAAAACCAACCGGGACCAGTAGTGTCCCTAGCAGTTACTCCTGATCGCCACGTGCGCACATTTTAGTCCCGGTTGGTAGTTAAAACTGGGACTAACAGCGCAACTGTCGCTCCACGTGTCTTCGACCGGCCTATCGAGGAGAGATTTAGTCCCGGTTCCTGTAACCTGGACTGATGCCCAGCAGGCATCAGTCTCCAAGGGCTGTCCCGGTTCAAAAACCGGGACTGAAGGCTGTTCCGAACCGGGACTGAACGCCCGTTCCGTAGTAGTGAGCACACCTCTTATGGGCAAAGCATGTACAAGTAAAGAGTGGAACCAATCAAACTGTGGCGCCAAATCATCGAGATCCTCATCGATAGCCGACCAACAATCCTCGTGAAGGAATCAAGAATCATGGGGATAAGTTGGATTTGGTTTTGAATCTAGATCTAGATCCGAGCTGATGTGCTTGAGGGATTGGGAGAGGGCGAGAGGGGAAGGGGAAGAGTTGGTTGAGGAGCACAGTTCCCTCCCTCTCCTCACCGGCAAGCTCGTTAGGCTACGTTGAGGAGTATTAATTTGTCTTCCTACACATCTAAATCGTCTATTTGTTCGTTGATTCAATGGATAGATTTGCAGTGAATTTTCAGTTGTCGTGCTTAGTTTCGACTAGTCGACTTCTCAAGACTGGTTGATTCAGTCATTGCACACTTCCTTGCTAAATCATTTTAGGTGACGTGGGAAATTTATAATTGATGCTATTGAACTATTTTTATGAAACTGCGGAGGAATCTAATGAAGATCGATGATCATCTTCTATGTGAGAATGCTCAACGCCACATCATTTGGTATGCGACAGAAGTTTGTTTTTTTTTTTTGGTTGCTTGCCTTAGCATGATAAATTATTTGCATTTCGTTTCGAATTTAAACTCTGCAATAAACATTTGCAATGATCATATGTATCCTTAGGTAGTACAGAGGTTCAAAGTTTTTTATTATAAAAATTTTAATCTACTTCTGAAGCGGTACTTTGATGTAGCTGGTATACGTGTTGATACCTCTCCCGTCTCTGAGTTCGAAGAGATATATGGCAGATATAGCTAGCGCTATATAGTTTTCGGCAATGCCCGAGTCTAGCGCCGGGAGCCATATGCATGCGCCCGGCCGGGCGGACGAGTGGATGGATGGCGTGGACGCAACCTTCGTCCCTCTCTCTCCCACAAGTCACAACAGCCATGCATGGTGCCGCGCCCTCACCGCATGCATGCCCCCTAAGTCCGCCTGCCTCCTCCCTATAAATTAAGCAAACACCATCCCTCCTGCTGCGCCCTGCGAACCCGCTGCATGCCCGCGCTTCTTCTCAGGCGAGCTAGCTGAGCGTACGTACGTCGGCGATCGATACAGATCATGGCGGTGTCCACGGCGCAGATCAACTCCGGCGAGTCCCTGCACTCCTCCACCTTCGCGTCCCGCTACGTGCGCACCTCGCTCCCGAGGCACGTACCCACGCACAGATATATATGTCATATGATCGATCTTCGCTTAATTAGTCTTGTAACTTGAGCTGTAGATTGAAGGAATCGGTCGGTTGATATGATGTGGATGCATGAATCATGATGATAGTGCATGTGTGTGTAGGTTCAAGATACCGGAGCAGTCGATCCCGAAGGAGGCGGCGTACCAGATCATCAACGATGAGCTGATGCTGGACGGGAACCCGCGGCTGAACCTGGCATCGTTCGTCACCACGTGGATGGAGCCCGAGTGCGACAAGCTCATCCAGGCCTCCGTGAACAAGAACTACGTCGACATGGACGAGTACCCCGTCACCACCGAGCTCCAGGCACGTACCCACCATGCACGACGGATCGGTCATTTCATCGAGTTAATTTCCTCACCATTCTTGATCGACGATGGCGATCTTAATTTGTCGATTTGTACGTGAAACGTACGTACAGAACCGGTGCGTCAACATGATCGCGCATCTGTTCAACGCGCCCATCGGCGACGACGAGACGGCCGTCGGGGTGGGCACCGTCGGCTCATCGGAGGCCATCATGCTAGCCGGGCTGGCGTTCAAGCGGAAGTGGCAGAACAGGAGGAAAGCCGAGGGCAAGCCTTACGACACCCCCAACATCGTCACCGGCGCAAACGTCCAGGTATAGTACTGCACAACTCAAATCCATCAGTCACACACAAATCAGTCCCAAGCTATATATATATATATAGTCGTCGGCTCGTCGCAGACTCGAACTCGATCGCAGGCACATATTACATTTGAGATCATGCATGACATGATCTCTCTCGCTTTGGATGTGTGTGCGTATATGTAGGTGTGCTGGGAGAAGTTCGCACGCTACTTCGAGGTGGAGCTGAAGGAGGTGAAGCTGAGGGAAGGGTACTACGTGATGGACCCCGAGAAGGCGGTGGAGATGGTGGACGAGAACACCATCTGCGTCGCCGCCATCCTCGGCTCCACGCTCACCGGCGAGTTCGAGGACGTCAAGACGCTCAACGATCTGCTCATGGCCAAGAACGCCGAGACAGGGTGAGCGCACGCTGGCTAGCAGAGAAGATTTGAGATTCAAAAAACCGTTTCCTTGCCATATGGAAATTCTCGGCTAATCCATAACCATTGTCCGTTGATTGCTCCCTAAGATTCGTACACAGCCCCTCACCTCTCTCACGTGATCTTTTGCACCCCAAAACTTAAAACAAAAAATAATTGAGTACTCCTCCCTTCTCCTCCCTCCACCGAGCCGGCCACCACCCGTCGACCCATCGCTTGTGAACACCATGCCAGCTGTGAGCGACAATAGTGACACTTGCTCACACTGGCGTGCCGAGCCGGGCTAAGTAATGTCGAACTGCCTTGCTGCACTCGCCAAGCCACCGCCCACTTGACGCCGCTGTTGCCGGCAACCTCTACATTGGACGGCCGCAACCACGACGGTGAAGCCTTACGCCACCTTGCCAAGATACACCGTGTCTTGCCATGCCGGTGACAAGGCCGAGCACCGGTGGGGGTGATGGTTGCCGCCAACTTGGGGTAAGGAGGAGGAGACGAGGGAGAAGGTTCCGATTGCTTTTGGTTCAAAAATTCAGGGGCTTCTTTGCGAAAGAGCAAAGAAGAGAGTAACAAGAGGAACTCCTCGTGGGAGAGGGAAAGCCACACTATTTGAGATTTGGTTGGTTTCACTTGATGATCGATCGTCTCGTATGTTCGTTAGGTGGGACACGCCGATCCATGTGGACGCAGCAAGCGGTGGGTTCATTGCGCCGTTCATCTACCCAGAGCTGGAGTGGGATTTCCGGTTGCCGCTGGTGAAGAGCATTAACGTGAGCGGCCACAAGTACGGCCTCGTCTACGCCGGTGTTGGCTGGGTCATCTGGCGCAACAAGGTAGACCTTCCAGAGGAGCTCATCTTCCATATCAACTACCTCGGTGCCGACCAGCCCACCTTCACACTCAACTTCTCAAAAGGTACGTATATGCCGTTGCTGTATGCGCTAGTGGATTTTCCTGCCTTATAGCTTGATTCCGGTATCTTCGCAACCATTAGATCCACATGAAGATCCGTGCTCAAAAGGTTTATTGCATAAACGCCTCTGAAACTTTCTGACCCTCTTGTTACTCCTTCCTCCCAAGCTGGCCACCACCTGACCGCGCTGCCACCAACGACCACCGCCCTAGCTGACGCGTGGCCTGGGTGCAGCCGCGACGCGCTGACAAAGCATGACGCAACCCGAGCTTGCGTGCAGAGCACAAGCCAATGTGGTCATCGGCGGTGGCATGGCCACAGGTGGAGTCCAGCTCGGGAGTTTGGAGTACAAAAGAGAATCTGACTGGTTGCAATCTAAAATTTAGAGGGGTTTGCAATAATACCATGTGAGAAGAAGTTGGTCTAAGCGCAAAACTTGATGTGGATTAGAGCTGGAAAAACGGGCCGTGCCCAAACGGGCCAGCTCGGGCACGGCCCGAAAAAACAGGCCCGCGGCACGGCCTGGCACGGATATTTGATGGGCCGGGCTGGCATGGCCTGAAATGGCGTGCCGTGCCGGGCCTGAAAACCAGGCACGGCGTGCCTCCCAGCCCGGCCCGACAGTACGGGCCGTGCTTGGCCCAGCCCGGCCCGAATAGAGGCACGGGTCAGTATTTTATATTTTGCGTGGTTTTTCATTGCTCAGATAAATTTCTGTTCAATACGAAAGTTGTAGATAATGTCGAGATGCATATTTTTCATGTAGACAAGTTTTTCATCTGAGCAATGTATGATTTTATAAAAAATATTTTTGTCGCTGCCTGCTTTCGGGCCGATGGCACCGTCCTCGGTAATTCACAATTTTCGAGGTCTTATGCTGCTCAGATGAATTTGAGTTGAACACGAAAGTTGTAGATAATTTGGATACGCATCATCTTTGTATGAACAACCTTTTCATTTGAGCAACGTATGAATTTCTAAAAAATTATTTTTCCTGCTGTTTTTGTTACTCGTGCCGTGCTCGGGCCGGCCCGGCCCGAAGCCAACCCGCCGTGCTTTTGGGCCATGCCGGGCCTAGATTTTGGCACTCCGTGCTGGCCCGGCTTTGCACCGGCCCAAGGCATGACGGGCCCGGGCCGTGCCGGCCCAGCACGGCCCAACTCCCACCACTAATGTGGATCATGCGGTGTGGAGGTGCCGGGGCCTGGGCCTGGGCAGTGGGAACCCCAGCTACCTGCTGGGGGTGTTTATATATTTCCACTAATTAACAAGAGACCCCGATCGTTGGGCAATGGGAAGTAATTGAAGTTTCTGATCATCTGCTATATGTGCTGAGCAGGTTCGAGCCAGATAATCGCGCAGTACTACCAGCTCATCCGTCTCGGATTCGAGGTAATTAATTTACAGTTTACAAGTGATCGCCAATTCTAATCCCAAATTTCTACTCGAAAAAGCCGATCGATCTTGCGAATCAACTTATATGTACTACTGCAACGAGTTGCGTCCCATCCGGTGTGCCTTATTCCCCTCAAGGCAGATGATGTTTCCATCGGTTTTGAAACAAGAACCATACGTGCACCAGCCCATGCAGTAACAGTTCATGCGTTTGAGGTGCATGGCGGTTTAGTCCGTTGGGATAATGGGATTCGGTTTCTTGTTGATGCCAAGAGAAAATGCGTGCGTGCAGGGGTACAAGGACGTGATGCAGAACTGCCGGGACAACGCGACGGTGCTCCGGGAGGGCATCGAGAGGATGGGGTACTTCGAGGTGGTGTCCAAGGACGCCGGCGTGCCGCTGGTGGCCTTCTCCCTGAGGGACTCGTCCCGGTACACGGTGTTCGAGGTGGCGGAGAGCCTGCGGCGCTTCGGCTGGATCGTGCCCGCCTACACCATGCCCGCAGACGCCGAGCACGTCGCCGTCATGCGCGTCGTCATCCGCGAGGACTTCAGCCGCAGCCTCGCCGAGCGCCTCATCGCCGACCTCAACAAGGTCATGGGCGACATGGACGCGCACTCCGCCAAGAAGGCGGCCATCGCCGCCGAGCCCGTCAAGAAGACGGTGCGGGACATCGAGAAGGAGGTGGCCACCTACTGGCGGAGGCTCGTCGCCAGGAAGAAGAGCAGCCTCGTCTGCTGATATATACCCTGCTCGATCGGTCATTACCCCGTAATTTAATTGCGCTAGAGAGCTAGCTAGCGTGCAGGGAATAAATCTCGGCCCGTCCGAGGACTCCTCCTCCTCCTCCTTTACCTGTGATTCGATCTGAGATCTCCATTTGCCTGATTAATTTTGTATATTTTGCATGAGCAAGCATGTATATCAACGATGTGAGACCATGTGGAGACCATTCCACATTTTGTAATGAGTACAATATTTTGAGTTTGGTCTTGAGTTGAATTTACTTGCAAGCTCTTTTCTCGTGTGTTCTAACCAATCCCATTATCAACAGAGACTCCCATATAGGTTTCAGATCAACCACCTTTTTCAAACAGACTCCCATATAGGTTTCAAAGCGGTCCGAAATATATACCACTAAAACTCATGTGTGGTCCAAAATAGAAAATAAGTGTTGAATCATGATTATTCTTAACCAAATATTAATCAGAGTTCAAGCAACGATGTCCACAATGAAGCGGCGCAAGGTGCGGGGGGACGCGGCGGCGCAAGGTGAAGTAACTGGTCGAAAATTCGGATTACTTTCTTATTTTGGTTCGAGAAATATAAGTAATGAAAAGTAATCCGTTTGAAAAAGAAGCAACTCAGAATTCAAATTAACCGACATGCAACCCACGATTTTAGAGCAGTTAATGCCCCCACGATTCTAGGATCTTGCCTCCAAGTGAATTACTTTCCGTGCTGAAACATGTTCATTTCAATTACTTCCGATTACTTTCAAAAATGCGACCGTTTACTTCCGGGTTTGGCTGGCTCGCGTGGTTCGCTGGGAAGGCTTGGGTGCAGATTAGCTTAATCTACCCCAGGGCCTCCGTGTGTGTGTCTATATATGTATGTATGTATGTATGTATGTATGTATGTATGTCCCTACATCCTGCATTTGACCGCATGCATGCTAGGTACCGTAGGGAAAAATATGTGCGTATTGTTTTTTGGACAGCACGTACGTACATATATAATATCCAAATTATTCAATATAATATTGCACTATTTTCATAGCAGTATACATAGCACTTAGTACAGTAGCCATAGATAATAGTATTGATTGGTTCAAGCATTCAAATCAGACATTTAACAAGAAACATCCAACGTTCATAGATAAATAGTATTGACTCATTGTAGCAATACACTACAGTACGAGATACATCACTAATAACTCAATTATGCTTTCCAAATGGTCTGTAGCATTCTGAAAACAAAATGTCAAATACATGATTCATACACCATAAATGAGATACATACACCACATGCATCAAGGCTCATACGTACATCTGGTTGAAATATTTTCGGGCACCTGCGTTGCAGCTACAATAAAAAAGGACCAAGATCATCCAAATTTGGGGAATAGTTCCCAGCAGCACTACTAGTTGCATTGACATAGCCTCCAAACATTCCTTGAGCAATTCTATTAAAAGTATCATCCGGGTTTTCTTGTTCGGTAGCCGAGCCAACGGTTTGAGCCTAGATAAGAAAGAAATGTGAATTCACATTAAACAGGGGGATGGACAAGACAAATAACTTGCTGATAAATTATAAGCTTTGCAATATTTCAAGAAAGATAACAAGCTTTGTTCACATATATTCTTAATCATGCACATTTGAAGATAGATAACAATCTTTGCAACATTTTAAGATAGATAACAAGCTTTGTTCACTCCACAGCACAAAAAAAGAACAATTCAACATTTTAGTACTTCCAATCCACAAAGATGTATGAGCTCACATTTAATCAAGTGGATGGTAAATTCTAGTAAAGTTTGATAAAAATAAATATATACATATATTTTATGGAGATGGGTTTGCAGAAGTAGAACTTTCATATGCAGGAGGCAGCGGAGGTGGCGGTGGAGGTGGTGGAATTGCAGTTGATGGCATTCCAGTATGGTGAGCTACAAACTATAACTAAAACAGAGAGCTAGAAGTTAAAGATAGATCAATCACTGTTATTTAAAGGAAAAATTGCTAAGTGGTGGACTGCACCTCCATAAATCTTTGCATGCTACTGTTGTGTACACTTGTGCTCCATTCTAACACTTGTTGTGCATACTCTTTTGCTACACGAACATCCTTATATTGACTGATCCTTTCTTGTTCTTCACGTTCCCGACATTGATGTTTTGCAGCTACTGAGGATGTACGACTACTCTTCACCTAATCCATAGCGTCTCGATCATCAATAATCCCATTAAATAAGGCCTGTTTACCATGTGGTCTACCACAAGAGCATGCATAAAGTGCTCTTGCATCGATCGAAGATTGTAGCCTGTTAAATTATGGTCCATTTAACTCCAAAGCCTTCCTTCTATATCGCTCTTGTCCAATATGACAAATGACAATCAATGAACCATATCCATATGGAAGAAGTGCAATAGCAAGAATAAAAAATTACCAAGCATGTAGTTGCTTCTTCAGTGTTTAGTGAATTAGGTTGATGAGGATTTGAACCCCTATGTGTATAAACCCAAGCCTCAATAGAAGTAACTTCACGACCTTCTTTTTTAGACTGCATAAAATAGGATATCTATATAAATGAATGCAAAATGAATCCAATATTAAATAATTTACGGAAGTTGAGTAAGTCACCAGCTTTTGACATATAGTAGCAATTGAGCTGGACCCTCCTTTGGTTTGTATCTACTATTGCAGAGATTTGCTCGATTTGTCTCTGATTTCTTTTTCCAATCTAGATGGCACCACTCATCTGTAATAGCATTCCAAGTAGCATTATCACACCAAATAGGTTGTTGTGCCATGTATTGAACCTTTGTCAAATATTTTAGTCCAGCAATCTTGTCACAAATTTGTACCCCTTGAACAATGCAGAGATGATCCATGATGGCTTGAATTCGAGCATGGTACTTAAGTCCTCGTATAAGCTAATTGCAACACTGTCCAACTTGTCGTCTTGCTGCATATTCGTGCTCAGGTTCATATTTGAATCTTAGCTGTAGAAATGTCAAACACTATTAAGTGCAAGTGGACTTGCTCAGAAGAAAGGCAAAAAAAATATTTGTACTTGTAGAATGAAATAAAAAAACACTTTGTGTATTACCCAAAAGCCATCTTCAACATCATTAGCTTTTGATCGTCCAAATGTGCCTCGATTTTCTTTGTAATGTTTCCATGTAGTCACTACCACTGACTTGCCTCGAAACTGCACTATACCAGGATGGTAGGTCTTCAGAAGACATGTTAAAACACTTGTCGGTCTCCTTTCTTTCCCTAATCTTGGAATTTCACGCCAATGCCTTCAGGACCAAAATTGGAATGAGTGTCAAGATAAGGTAAAACCAAAAAATATGTATGTAAGCACTCTCGTTTTCCCTTCAGGACGGATCAGTGGGCAATCTTCCATATTAGGAATAATAGGTGGAAGTTGTGAACAGCCTCACATATGTTTTGTAGTTTGTCGTTCCATATACATGCGTTGCAACCTTGGTATAAAAGGAAGATAACGCATAACTTTGCGTGCTGCTGGTTTTCGTTTCCTTCCTAGGCTCTCATCTTTACTAGGTACATATCGACTTTCCCCATAAATGTCACATTTTTCTTTGTTCTCATCCTCTTTGTAGTATATCATACAATTATTTATGCAAACATCTATCCTATGATACGACATTTTTAGATCACTAAGAAGTCTCTTACACTCATACAAGTTGGGTGGTAATTTGTGACCTTCTGGCAAAACATCAGCAATAAACTTCAGTAGATTATACATGCATTCTAGAGGCAGATTGTGCTGTGATTTAATTCCCATCAAGTGAGTGACTGCCGTTAGATGGGAGCTTGAGTGGATTTGTGAAGTGGCTCTTGTGAAGAAGACAATAAAGTGTAAAATTCCTTAGCATCTGTTTTTGGTTCATCCTAAATATTATCAATGTTCATGGCATCACCTATGTTTCCTAGCAAATCATCTAAGTTGATAGCAGTGTTATAGGGTTCTTCGACCATAAATGATGCAATAGGATGCTCGACATGCTCAGTCCATCGCATGAATCCTCTTTGGCAAAGATGCACACTCATTACGTTCTTCTTCCGTCTAATTCTATTGCGACAAATCGAACAAGGGCATACCACTCCAAATTTTTCAGCATTACAAACCCTACCAAAAGCATGATCTAAGAAAGCGTTTCTATTGCGCACCCATTCTTGGGAGTGACATCCATTATCATTCCATCCACTGTACATCCAACTACGATCCTCTACTGGCATATTCTAGTGTTGTGGCATAGAACTGAAATATGAAAAAAAAAACATTTTTAGCTACATATATCATGATCAAGAGGTAGTAAACAAATCTAACACAGCTAGATTTGTAGAACCGTTATATTTCCAATAAATATAATTGCCTAAACACAAAGGAAATTAGTAGTAAAAAAGTTACAATAAAACAATCTGCATGAGCATACCATTACTATACCAACAAATTGCATCAGAAACATTTCAAATTTATTATAACACAAGTCATGTCAGATATAAATATGACAATGTAGATTTAACAAAAAAAATGCATTCAAACTTACCAATGAATGCTATCAGCGTAGGAGCTAGGGATGTGCAAACTTATAAGCGAATGATTCTTCGAATTGGGGGCTAGGGATATGCTGACATAGCCCTTGTTCCTAGGTGCTTGGCAGACAGAGTTGGGGTGGCGCGGCGAGGAGGAACTGGGGCGGCGCGAGAGGAGGAACTGGGGCGATGCGAGACGGGAAAAATTGGGGCGACGCGGGAAGGGTTTGAGGCGGCGCGGGAGGGGTTTTGCCTTTTGGGCGGCATAACAGCGCTGGTCCACGCTGGCACCTGCCAATGTGGATAGAGCGAGCCGTTTGCTAAATAATGCCCTACGCATTGTATTAAACCGTAGGGAACATAAGCTATCCCTAGGCTGTTTCAATTTCAGGGAAATACTATTTTCCCTAGAGCTACCTTTTCACACTAAGGAAACAAATAAATTGTAGGAAACATGGCGATTTCCAGTAGTGAAGGAATGATGGTTTGAATAGGTTTGTGGTGATGAGGAAGCTTATGGTTACTTGATTTGGAAAACAATGGATTGTGCCTAGCAATTTTTGAGAGGGCGGCATTTCTGACTAAAAATGGGGAAAACAATGGTGGAAGGCCTATCAGTGACGAGAATGAAGATGACATTATTGGTTCCTTGGGCTCCTTGGCTCAAGATGGGATTGTTCGGAGGTGACCAATAACTGATCCAACCTGGTTTGAGTCTAGTTTAGTATATAAACTGGGCCTAATGGGCCAATGGGTCTAGGTCACAATCCAAACGTTGATGCTAGCCCAGCTTGTCCCATTAGGCCTAGTCCATTTAGCTACCTCTAGTTTTGGCAGCACTAAGAGGTAGAGACATGGTAGAGAGTCGTGGTGGATATTTCTTTTAGCCTGACTTGCCTTGAAGGTGCATTTAAAAACTAAAACAAGCAAGTCAGATAAAGTGGATACGACTTTTTAAGACTCTTCGAGAAGTCCTTGAAGTATAGACATCAGCAAATAAACAAATTAACAAATTTTATCAATTCCAAAGAAAAACTAGTTATTTTTACAACCGATGGCTGGATCCAAGCAAGCTAGAGTTAGGTAGGTGAGTGGGAGCAGGACAGTGGGAATACTACGTCGGTTTGGGCTAGGCCACAATTAATTTTTCGACTCGCACCACTAGGTTGACATGCGCACCCGCGGCGCGCCGTAGACAATGAATTTTAGATTAATTTTTACATTGCGCACGTATTATGACTAAGGTCGAGGACTACGTGATAGCATAAATAGCTGGATAAATCAGGTTTGGTGGTACGTGCTTTGAAATAGATAGGCGGGCTGTGCTTTTCGATGAGCCGGCCATTTATTTGCGAGTTTCTGGTGATTATAAATCTAAGAATGAAAAAAAGAAGTGATTAGCTAACCTCCCTACTATAATTTTTTATCCATTTTCTATTTTCCTTTTTTTAATCTTCAAATGTCATCCAATTCTTTTTTTCTGCATTACGAAAAAGTGAGAAATAAATGGTGAGGCATTCCTATTTCTTATGCATTCTTAAAAAGGTTGAACGGGAAAAAAGAATGAGTTATTTGTAATTCATTTGCCAACTAAACCTCAAACTCTTAGAAAGAAATATTTTCATTCTTTTATGGATCCTCACAAAATATTATGACGCATCTGCTCTGTTGTGAAAAATTAAAATTGAAAAGAATGAAGCGATTAGCTAACTCATCTACCATAATTTTTAATCCTTTTTTGTTTTCTAATTTATTTGTAAAGGTTTGGTTTTAAAATAATTTTTTTAGGTGGGCATATTTTTTTTATGGATCCTTATGAAATACTACAACGCAATTGGTCCGTCGTAGAAATATAAAAAAGAAAAGAATGAAGTGGTTGGCTAACTCCGGTACCATAATTTCTATCCATTTTTTTAAAAATTCATCTGTAAAGGTTTGGTTTGAAAAGTTTTTTTTTGTAGTTTGCCATAAAAAGGTAGAATGAAAGAGAAGAACGAGTTATTTCTTAATCCGTTTCTTAACCAAACTTAGAATTATTAGGAAGACTCAATTTTTTTATTCCCTTATGGATCCGTACGAAATATTATGACGCATTTGCTCCGTCGTAAGAAAATTAAAAAGTAAAGAAAGAAGTCATTACCTTCGTACCATTGTTCTCTATAAATTTTCTATTTTTCTTGTTTTGTCAAATATTAAAATGTTGATCCATCTCTATTTTTAATTATTTTTTTGCATTCTACATAAATTTGAGAAGTAAATACCAATCCATTTTCTATTTTTCCATTTTTTCGCATTGTAAGTAAGTCTGAGAAACAAAAGCAGTGGGGAGAAAAAGAAACGCAGCAAGCGGGGCTGGGATTCGAACCTAGCCCCTGGGGCAACGCACAGGCGACGCTTACTAGTTGAGTTGCGCGCGCGTTGTGCTAGGCCTTAGGGGAAAGCAATGAAGGATAGGAGGCAGGAGAGCTAAGTGGAAAATAATAAAAAAAAGGCCGTAGCGCATGAGATTCGAACCGTGGTGGGTGAGCTGAGAACTTGCGCCGGTAACCAACTGGGCAACCGTCCTGCCTTGTTCAGTTTCTTTAGTCTATTTAGCTACCTCTAGCTTTGGTGGTACTAAGAGGTAGAGACATGGCAGAGAGTCGTGGTGGACTACACAAATAATTTGTTTTTAGCCTACCTTGCCTTGAAGGTGCATTTAAAAACTAAAACAAGCAAGTCAAATAAAGTGGAAATGACTTTTTAAAACTCTTCGAGAAGTCCTTGAAGTATAGATATCAGCAAATAAACCAATTAACAAATTTTATCAATTCCAAAAAAAAACTAGTTATTTTTACAACCGACGGCTGGATCCAAGCAAGCTGAATTTGGCTTCCCTGCTCCCTCCCGTGCTCCCTCCTCACATGTGTGCTGCTCTCCGGGCCCCACTTCGTTGCTTCTTATCTTGCTCCTCCAATGCGAAGCTGCCACGTCTCGGGAGCATGGGAGGGAGCAAGCCTGGGAGCAGGGAAAGTCGCGTCCAGCAAGCTAGAGTTAGGTAGGTGGGTGGGAGCAGGACAGTGGGAATGCTACGTCGGTTTGGGCTGGGCCACATTTAGTTTTTCGGCTCACTCCTTTGTTTACCATGAGGCAATGGCATGGCCAGTTTTGAACCACTAGGAAAAAATGGCCTTCTAAAAAAACTAGGGATAACTAGCTGGTAAAAAAATTTGCACCATCATAGGAGTGAAGTTGCTATGAACATGTCACAAATTCATTCCATCCATGTTTGGAAAAATGCTGAGGGTGTACTCTCAAGTGCATATATGATGGTCATAAGAGTGAAGTTGGTCACAAAAGTATTGTGGCAATGTGGCTGAAAATTATTGTTGTTCAAACATTTAATATAGACATTTCTTATAGTAAATGAAACAAAATATTGTGGTGATATAATAATTGCGTACGTGAGGATAAGGCATTATTTGCTACCACTACTTGACACCATTCTATTAGCAGTACTAATTTATTGCATATCTTTTCGCCTCCTATTTTTAGTATGAAAAGATTATCCTTCATTTATTGACAACCCTGCACCAACTTCTCTATAAAAAAACGCTCGCTGGTTGCGCTCTCTCTCACACTCTTGTCAAGCACTCTTCTTCCTTTTCTTGGTTCTCTGCCCCCGGAGTGCAAACCCTAGGTGCAGGGGCCGTCCGCATCGCTATGGCTGACGACTACGAGCAAGAACTGCGCCGGAAGAAAGGCAAGCAGCCTGGAGAAGAAGGGGAAAGCTCTCTCGGCAAGCAGCCTTCCATGGCGGCAGGCAGTGGCGTCCTTCTCCCCCTGTTTCCTGCACCTCCCACGAAAACATGTAAGCAAATTAGTTAGGAGCTACATGTGTTTGGCTTGGTTAATTCATTGGAAAAGCAGGTAGATTTGTATATATACTAGATAGATAGATATGTTAATGTAATTGTGTGTGTGTGTGCGCGCTCGCGCGCATGGATGGTCACGAATCAGTTCAATTTCTTCCCTAGGGGACGTGTACCCCCAAGCAAAAAATGCACACGATGTACTCCGGATTGGCCATGGAGAGCCGACGACGGAGGAGCGCGTCGTAATAGAGAATCCTCTCTGGTGGCACTCGACCTTTCGAAGGATGCAGGTGGAGAAGAGGCCCGCACAGAGATCGGCTGATCGTCAGGAGGCTGATCAGGGAGAGGGGGACAGCCGCGGAAGGAAGAAGATGAAACTTCCCATGCAGAAGGGGACGACGACGTCTGCGTCCAGTTCCAACGAGAACCCCGTTGTTAGCCAGGTATGTGTCCAAATGTCTCTAATCTTTGCAAAATGCTCCATTTTTTTTTTCAGAAGATGAGATCCAACGGTTAGAATAGGAGGCCTCATTCTAATGACTCGATGCATGGACGCATTATATTCGGCCAGCTGGGCGGGTCTATGGGGGTGTTCATTAAGCGCTTCACCAAGAAGAAGAACGAGATTCGGGATGTTTCGGAGCAAACGGTCATCGATGCCTTCTTCGCCGGATGCAAATCCGAGGAGTTAATTAGGCAGATGACTCAGGACCCCCCGCATAATCTCAAGGCCATGTTCATAATGGCGGACCAGGAGACCAACGCCGAGGAGGCCACCATGAATCATCGTGGTGGCAACGACGGAGGCCAAAAGAAGAAACCAAACGACAAACAGGGCAAGCCCAAGGACAAAAAACGCAAGGGGGACGAGATGGTCGCCAATATGGAGCGCAATCGACCTAAGCCCCCCAACGACAATGACTACAACAAGGTTATGGACTCGGTATGTCCCTTTCATCCACGAGGAAAACACTCTGCCAAAGACTGCCTTATTCTGCAGAAATTCACCGAAAACTCGAAGCAGTCGGCGGCCAAGGGCGGTCAAGGCAAGAAGCCTGATGGAGATTACCAAGACGCTGAGTGCGTGATCAGCTACATATTTGGAGGCTCTGATGCGTATGAGTCCAAGCGAAAGCAAAAGCTTACCACTCAGGAGATCAACGCTATCATGCCTGCGACCCCCAAGTACTTGCGCTGGTCCGAGGTGCCCATCACTTTCGACCGATCGGACCACCCGGATCGGATTGCCTTCCCTGGGAGGTAACCTCTGGTGTTAGGTCCGGTCGTGCGAGGGAACAAGCTAAAGAGGGTTATGGTCGACGGCGGGAGCGGGATTAACGTCCTTTTCGTCGAAACCCTGGACCAGATGAATATTCCTCGCTCCAAGCTACGGCAGGGATCGTCTCCTTTCCACAGGGTAATCCCCGGGACGTCCGCAGTACCACTCGGACAGATCTCTTTGCCCGTTACGTTCGAGACTAAGGAAAATTATCGGACTGAGAGTCTGAGCTTTGAAGTGGCTGATTTCGAGAGGGCATATCATGCCATCTTGGGAAGGCCGGGGATTGCCAAATTTATGGTTGTTCCCAACTACACTTACCTCGTCTTAAAGATGCCAGGTCCCAACGGTGTAATCACCGTCCCTGGTGACGTTAAACAGTCCTTGCTATGCGACAGCGAAAGCTGCGAGATGGCGTAGGCATTG
This sequence comes from Raddia distichophylla, assembly GCA_005191435.1. Classification (NCBI taxonomy): domain Eukaryota; kingdom Viridiplantae; phylum Streptophyta; class Magnoliopsida; order Poales; family Poaceae; genus Raddia; species Raddia distichophylla. The sequence goes on along the minus strand of SPJY01011861.1, from coordinate 593,596 downwards.
GACTCGTCTGCTGAGATGGAAAAGATCCGACTGGAGGTTGCATCCCTTCAGGAGAAAGGGGATATCCCCGCCAAGAAGCAGGCCAAGACATCCATCCAAGCAGCTGTAGAAACTAAGAAGATTTTGTTGGACCCGTCTGATCCGGCCAAGACAGCCGCGATTCGGACAGGGTTCGACAGCAAATAGGAAGACGCGCTCGTCACTTTCCTCCGAGCAAACCAGGACGTGTTCGCTTGGAAGCCTTCGGACATGCTTGGTGTTCCGAGGGAGGTGATCGAGCACTCTCAACACGTCGACGAAAAGGAGAAGCCAATTAAACAGTGCCTGCGAAGATTTGCGCTGGATCAGAAGGACGCCATACGGGAAGAGATCACCAAACTGCTGGCAGCACGGTTCATCAAGGAGGTGTATCATCCCGAGTGGCTTGCGAATCCGGTCCTGGTACAGAAAAAGAACAAGACATGGCGGATGTGTGTCGACTACACCGACTTCAACAAAGCGTGTCCTAAGGATCCTTTTGGGCTCCCCCGCATCGATCAAGTGGTGGATTCCACCGTCGGGTGCGAACTCTTGAGTTTTCTGGACGCCAACTCAGGCTATCATCAGATTAGTCTCAAGGAGGAAGACTGCATCATGACATCGTTTATTACGCCTTTTGGTGCTTTCTACTATATCACAATGCCATTTGAGCTGAAAAACGCTGGCGCAACTTATCAGCGTACCATACAGTGGTGTTTTCACACTCAGCTCGGACACAACGTGGAGGCCTACGTCGATGACATCATCATAAAAAAAATTAGATGGGATCTCATAACAGATCTGACCGAGACATTCGAGAGCCTAAGGGCATACCGGATGAAGCTAAACCCTAAGAAGTGCGTTTTCGGGGTCCCGTCTGGTAAATTACTCGGATTCATCATCTCTTATCGGGGTACCGAAGCCAATCCAGAGATGGTCAACGCCATCATCAAGATGAAGCCCCCGACCAGTCAGAAGGACGTGCAGAAGCTCACTGGATGCATCGTAGCACTCAGCCGATTCGTTTCCCGACTCGAGGAGCGAGACATGCCATTCTTCAGGCTCTTACGCCGACAAGATGATTTTCAGTGGACAGCGAAAGTATAAGAAGCCTTTGAAGATTTAAAGAGGTTCCCCACCACACCTCCGGTGTTGGTTCCTCCCATGCCCCAGGAGCCCCTCTTACTCTACATCGGCGCCACGACTCACATCATAAGCAGCGCTCTGGTGGTTGAACGGGACGAGCAGGGCTCCCTCCAGAAGGTACAGCGTCCGGTCTACTTCGTCAGCGAGGTATTGGGCGATTCCAAAATAAGGTACCCGCAAGTTCAAAAGCTTCTATATGCTGTGTTACTCATATCACGGAAGTTTAAGCATTATTTTCAAGAGCATAAAATTTCGGTGGTCACTTCTTTCCCACTTGGAGACATACTTCATAATCGGAAAGCCATCGGGAGGATTGCAAAGTGGGCAGTCGAGCTTGGAGCCTTTGAAATAAAGTTCAGGCCTCGGCTAGCCATCAAATCTCAAGCATTAGCCGATTTCGTCATAGAACGGACAGAGGCTCAGACCCCAGCAAAGGAGAATCTCGAGTACTGGACAATGTACTTTGATGGTTTCCTCATGCTCAGCGGCGCGGGGGTTGGGATTTTGCTCATATCGCCAACTGGAAAGAAGCTACGCTACGTCCTTCAGATATTGTTTCCCATCAGCAACAACGCCGCCGAGTACGAGGCACTCATCCACGGGTTACGCGTCGCCATATCGCTTGGAGAGAGACGGTTAACGGTGCGCGGGGATTGCTAGCTCGTGGTTAACCAAGTTCAAAAGGAGTGGTCATGTATTGGCGATAGCATGGCGGCATACTGTCAGGAGGTACGAAAGTTGGAAGACAAATTTGACGGTCTGGAGCTGACACACGTGCTCCACGGAGACAATGAAGCAGCAGACGAGTTAGCGTGGATGGGATCCACTCGGACGCAAGTCTCGACTGGTATTTTCGTCCAAGAACCGCGCAAGCCGTCCATCAGGCTACCACTTGCACCGGGAGAAAGATCCAGAGAAACAACCAAAGCCCGATGCAGAGGTATTAACAATTAGTCCTGGGTGACCTAGCCTTACTTAGATTACCTTCTTCGTCATAAGCTGCCAGAGGATCGAAGCCTCGCTGAGTGCATTACACGCCGAAGCAAGAGTTATAAGGTAGTCAGGGACAAGCTTTACAGAAAAAACAGTTCCGGCCTGTTATAAGGCGTTGCATATCCGAGTAAGAAGGCAGGGATCTACTCAATGATATCCACTCGGGGGATGTGGGCACCACGCGGTGGTCAGCATTCTAGTTGGAAAAGCCTATCGGCAGGGATTCTTCCGGCCGACTGCAGTCACAGATGCGGAAGATATAGTACGCAAATGTGACGGGTGTCAATTCTTTGCGCGGCAGATTCACATGCCGGCTCAGGATCTACAAACAATTCCAATCTCTTGGCCCTTTGTCATCTGGAATCTAGACATGGTGGGCCCCCTCAAGCGAGCGCAAGGCGGATTTACTCATCTCTTTATTGCCATCGATAAGTTTACAAAGTGGATTAAAGCCAAGCAGGTTGCTGTAATTACGGCGGCCAAAGCACGAGAGTTCTTTCGGGACATCATCGTACGTTTTGGCGTACCCAATCGCATCATCACCGACAACAGCGTTCAGTTCAAAAGCAGCGAATTCCAAGATTGGGGCGAAGAGCTGGGCATCAAGATCTGTTACGCTTCAGTGACCCATCCAAAGAGCAACGGACAGGTTGAATGTGCCAACGGATTGGTGCTACAAGGGCTCAAGCCAGAATCTTCGATCGCCTAAAGCCGTATGCTACGTGCTGGGTTAAGGAGTTGCCTTCGGTGCTCTGAGGGCTTAGAACAACCCCAAGTCGAGCGACCGGGCAGATACCCTTCTTCCTAGTCTATGGCTCAGATGCGGTCCTCCCGACTGAATTGAAGTTCCGGTCCCCTCGGGTTACCGGTTTCGACGATAACCAGTCGGATGAGACAAGACACAAAGACCTCGATCGGCTCGACGAAGCCAGGAAAGCAGCAATGATCCAGTCGGCAAAGTACCAACAGGGCTTACGTCGCTATCATCAGCGCAACGTATGGGGCTGTGCGTTCTCTAAAGGAGATCAGGTCCTCCGAAGGAATCAGAAGCACGAGCATAAACTCTCCCCACTCTGGGAAGGCCCCTATGTGATCGATGAAGTGACCCGCCCAGGGGCTTACCGGCTAAAGCACGAAGACGGATCTGAAGTGCCTAACACGTGGAACATCGAGCAGCTACGTTGTTTTTACTCTTAAAGTTTTGTATTCAAGCATCGTGTAATTAGTCTCCTTTTCTGACTTGCTACTTAGCTGTAAACGACTAAGCAGTAAGTCGGGGACTACACTAAATAGTGTGCGGAGTCAACCGCACCCTATCTTATCAATAAAAGTTGTTTTCTCTTTACATGTGTTGATCAAATTTGGGTACTATGGAAATTCTTGAGTAATGGCGTTCGCATTTGTCGAAGACATCATTTAGCCACTCGGCATGTGCACAGGGAGAAAGCCAAGTGCTTATTCCTGGCACTCGGGGGCTGGATCAGTCGGCAATGCGTTACATGAAAGAGGATAAAACTAAGTACTCGGATAAATAAGATTAGACGTATTGAGGATCAATCAAACATTTGGGCGACAAATATATCTACAAATTTAAATGTTTGGCTAGATTGGCTGCAATCAGGCGAACTTCCTTCATCAAGGCGCATGCCTCTTCCTCGGTGCATGCAAATCCTTCTTTCACGGCCTCGAGGTCCAAGCGGGGGAAGTTTGACTTTGCGATAGCAAGGCCTTGGCAGGTGCATGTCGTCGCTGCCTCCCATGAGAAGGTCTTGATTCGTGCTGGAATGTCGTCAAGACGGTCCACGAGGATATCAGCGTCAGACGACAGCTCTTCTTCGGGGTAAAGGTATTGGAGCGTTGGAGCTATTCCTTTCAAAGCACGGTTGCGAAGCTCGTAGGCGAACTTCACTTTTTCATTGAAAACTTGGAATTGTGCCCTGGTCTTCTGCCGGTACTCTGTACAACCATTCGGACGTTACAAATCACTCGGACTTCAGTGGGGCTGAGCCAGGGAGAGTCAGTGGCGGAAAGTTACCATCCAGTTCTTTAGCCAACCTCTCGGCTTGAGTGCTGGCTTGGAACACTTCTTCCTCCATGGCCTTCTGCCTCGCCTCCGATGTTTCCTCCAGGGCCTTCTGTCTCACCTCCAATGCTACATTCAATCGCAAGCCTTAGAGACTATCATCGTCCAAGGAGTATTTCTTTTATAAAGGTTTAGTACTATTCGGGGATATATACCTCGGATGGTATTGGACTCTTCTACATGGCGGAATCGGAGTTCAGTGTTCTCCTGTTGAAGCTCCTCGATCCTGCCGCGGTACTGCGACTTAACCGCGTATAGCATGTTGTCGAACTCGTCGTGAGACTTCAGCTCGCCCACCGCTCTCTGCATGCACAGGGTCTTTTGCCTCGACCTCTCTTTCATGCGCTGCATGGGAAAAGGGGGGAGATCAGTGGGATTCCCTTACGCGAAGCGGGGATTCAAGGCATAAAAGGGCTTTACCTTGAGCATCTCAGCTTGAGCCCTTGCCATATTTTTCAATACCTCCCATTCTTCGGCCTCCTTCTCATCATCGACCTCGTAGCCTTCCATCTCCTTCCTCCATTTTAATCGGAGGGGTGGAGCGTTGGCTTTGGCGGAGGGACGAGGAATTTCCTCGATTTCCGGTTCCGAGCTTTCTGTAGCCGGGGCCGGGATTTTCCTCTCTGTCGGCGAGGATTGGTGGGTAGCAAGAGATGGACTGGAATCCTGGTGAGGTGTTGCACGCCGAGTCGAGTCTTCTGTTGATTCGGGCTCGGCTTGGCGATCGGACTTTGGAGGTGTTGGAGCTTGCATCTTGGTGCCGCGTGTGCTCGGCATGTCATCCATGACGGGATTCCTACAAACATTTGGAGACTTTTCAAGACACTACCTTCTTTGCAAATTGTGAAGGGACAGAATTGCAAGGGAATACCTTCGTGATGGAATAAACTTGATTCCAATTCGGATGCCCTGATCACTCGGGCTGGAGCCGGAGGGCTTTTTCGCCCCTAACGCGGCCTCTGGGCCAGTAGATCGGGGAGACGGAGGGCTTGGTGGCCACTCGGCTGGAGCCGGAGACGGCCTCGGTGCAGGGTGGCGGCGCAGGAGCGGGACGTTGTCTTCATCGTTGTCTTCGTCCGAGTCCCCCGAAGTAACCCCCTTGCCTTTCTTGGCTGGAGGAGCATCAGTCGAGTCCCCTGCAGGACGCTTGGGCGGTGCCTCCTTGTGGCTCGGGGCTTCTGGGACTGGATAGGTGGAGAAGAATGCCGCACGTCCCTGCATATGTATCGGATCAGATCAATTGCAATGCCGTTCCAAAAAACCACGGTTGAGTTGAGAAGAATATTTCGCTTACCGCTGGAGGAGGATATGACAGGCGATAGGTGCTTGGGCAATCTGAGTGGACTACTTCTGAGCCCGGGGCGAAGAGCTCGGCCACTCGGCTGGACACGTCCTTCTGTGAAATTGGGTCTTCGCTTTCCCGAGCGGCATCTTGCGGCCCCGAGTACTCGAAGGCGAGATGCACCCTCTCCTTGATGAGCTGGACACAACGCTGAGTGTAGTTCTAGACTACGCCAATGCCAGTCATCCCAGCAGATTTCAATCTGTTGAGGAGAACGAGAAGTTCCTTTACTTGGCTTCCTGTGCCATCGGCGAGAGGTGAAGAACAGGAAGGATGGATTGTGGGGCACTCTCCGGAAAATGAAGGAAGGACTGGAAGAGAATTGGCACAGTAAAACCACTTCGAGTGCCAATCCTTGTTGGAGGTTCTCAAAGGAAGATCAAAATAGAATTTCCTAGCCCCTTCCCGCAGCTGGAATCCCGTGCCGCCTGTGGCTTAGGGAGAATTTTTGTTGGGGAAGGGCTTAAGGAGATAGAGATATCTGAAGAGGTCGAAATGAGGGGCGATCCCAAGATAAGCCTCACAGATGTGGATAAAAATTGCAATTTGGAAGATGGGATTGGGGTTCAAATGAGAAACCTCGATCCCGTAAAAGTGCAGCAATCCTTGGAAGAAAGGAGAGCAAGGGAGGCTGAAGCCGCGAAGGAAGAAGGACTCGAAGACCACTACCGTGTCGGAGCGAGGGGTGGGGTAGGACTCGCCGGCGGTGGCGCGCCATGACGCGAATTCCTCGGAGGGGAGCACGCCGATGGAGACCAGCTTCTGTAGCCTCCGTTCTGTCGTGATGGACTTCATCCATTCTTTGCCGCTCTTGACTACCTTCGGGGCGGCGGGAGATGGGGGAGCCATTGCAGATCGGGGACGGTGGTGGCGGAGGATGCGACGGAGAAGAACCCTAGCGGCAGAGTTCACAGGGGAGGACTAAAAGACTGGCGCGAAAAGTGCCAACGATATCAAAATCATGGCAATAAGTTTCTTTATTACAACAATATTGTTGTTGCAATAGCATATCGCCACGTTTGTGAAATCGCTGCTATAAGTTATTGCAACAGATATTATTTCATAGTAATATCATAATGCAACAAAATAGAATTTATGATAAAAACTTATTGCAACAACCAATAAGTCACATGGAAAAACAAATACGTAGATTCTACGATTCAAACCCACAACTTCTTGACTTCAAGTAATCTCACATAACCAGCTCACTTCGCATGACTACTTGTCTAAAATATATCATGTTTTTATTTTGACATTTTTTTTATGAACATATTGCAACGAAATAAATATTGTAATATGCCCAATATTGTTGCAATATGTATATATTGCAATGAAATCAAAATCGTTGCTACCCATAGCAATAATCAACCACCTGTAATTGTTGCAATAGGTGAAAAATTTTTGCAACAATATAATTTTGTTGTGATAGAAGTTAGTTATTGCAATAGTTTATTTTTGTTGCAATAGTAGCTAGTTAATGCAACAATTTTATTTTCGTTGCAATACATTCAATTTATTGCAACAAAATAATAAATAATACAACAATTCACGATTGTTGCAACATAGGAAACTTATTACCACAAAAAAATATTATATGGCAATATCATTGGTTATAGCAACAAAATTTATTTTGTTGCAATCATTGTGTGGCAATAGGCAAAATCCCTTGTGGTGAATGATTTCTCTCCTTCCAAATATGTGAAACCACTAAAATAACAAGATTATTGAAGTTGTGCCTTTGTGTGTTGTCCTTTGGACCAATTCTCCCACCACCATTGCAGGAACGGAGACATAGGCAGGCGATGCTTTGGTTAGCAAGGAGCGCAGCCCACACCTGGGAGGAGAAAGGGCAGCCAGTGCAAAGATGTTTAACAGTTTCTTGGCGGTTGATGCATAGGGTCCAGACAAAGAACTAACACCCCTTGCGAGCTAGAATGTAAGCCATGTTAATTTTTCGGTGTAGAGTGTCCAAACAAAGAGCTGACGCTTAGGTCCTGTTCTTTTCAACGTATCGTTGCGTTGGCGTATTACGTTGCGTTGGCGTATTATTGTATCAAATTTGAGAGCTCTCGAAAAGATGTCTAAAGATTAAAAAAAAGTAAAAAATAGTTTTAAAATATTTGAAAGTACTACTAAAAGCCGTAAAAAAATCATTACAAATTATCACAACATATAGGCTATATAAAAATAATGAAATTTGTTACAATAATACTCAATGGTGCGTAATGCCGAAAAGAACGAGCCCTCAGGCTCATCTTGTGCTTTCCACGTGTGCTTCCTAGGAACTGGATGTTATAGGTAGACTTCTTGGCCGAATAGATGCCGTGGGACGTGAAGCTCCAGGTGACAACATCTGAAACCCCCTGGGCGACGACGATGGGCTGGATCTTGATCCAAAGGAGGAGGATGGAGGATGAGGCCGCTGTTCCGGGAAGCCACCTCTCTGTTCGTTGTGGAGAGCCTCAGCCACTGCCAGGTTCTTCTAGGCCACGGCGCACAATGGCATAAGCATGGTGGCTAAGGGTGTGTTTGGTTTCACCGTCCCGGATGGTCCCGTCAAGGACGACATCATTTTTTGTTTGGTTAGGATTGTCTGGATCCATCCGTACTGGTCGCTTCGATCCATCCATAGCATGCCAGGGTGGTCAGCTTCATCCGGTGCCAAAAGATAAGTTCCGTTCGTCCCGGTCCCTCTCGACACCATCGATCCCCCACGCCGCCTCTCCTCGCGCCCCTCCTCTCCCTGCCGCCGCTGCCACCGGCGGTCAGCCCGCCGCCTACCATTACCTAGCGCCATCCCTCCACCTCCTCCTATTGCGCGCCTCCTCCCCCGTCGCCGGTTAGCCGCCGCCCCCCTCCAGCACCTCCTCTCCCCGCACGCCTTCGCCTGCTCCTCCCCCGTCGCCGGTCAGCCCGTCACCTCCACCTCCACCTCCTCTCCATCGCACTACGCCAGCTCCTCCTCCCCCATCACCGGTCAGCTACTCCACTAGTTCCTAGATCCGGTCAGCTCCTCCTCATCGTCCCCGGTGACGACGGCGTGGCGTGGGTAGGCACGGGGCAGAGGAGGGAAGAAGGGGAAGGCGGCTACTTGTTACCGCGGCCAAGAGGAGCAAGTCGGCTGCGGCGGCGTGGTGGCCGAGGTTCCCGACGGCGAGCCTCATCGCGCCTCCTTCTCTCCCTCGGCGGCGAGCCTCGTCCTCCCCCGACGCGGCGGAGCATGGCACGGCGGCGGATCTTGGCACGGCGGCCGGCGGGGAAGGAGGTGGAGCAGGCGGCGGGATGGCGTGACGACAGCACGGGCAGCCGCCGGCGGCCAGCTAAGGAGGGATACCGAGAGGAGCAGAGGAGGAGAGAGAGTGGGGGTTGGCCGGCTGGGGCGGTGAGAATGAGGGAGAAGGAGATGGTCAGCGGGGGAAAAGGGGAGGACCATGCTCCTGGAGCAACCAAACACAGCCTCTAGCATTGATTCATCCCTCATACTTTTGACCCATCCCAAAAATCATCCTGGATGATCCAGGTTGGGGGAACCAAACACACCCTAACACGTTTACGAGTGCAAGCCTAGCGTTGCTCCGTCAGTCAGTGGCACGGGGTGCACGCTGACCCGCTCTCAGGTCGCGAGCTCGAGACTTGGCCACGGCAGTTGAGCGCGTGCATATATTGGAGTGGATTTAATCCAATATCCCGAGTACATTCTTGATGCAAAAAAAAAATTACGAGTGCCCGTCATTGTAGGCGCCAACGTTTCCCATTTCTACGCAGTACATTCAACATATGGAACCGTGTCTAGTTTCGTATCTTCACTAAAGAATTAGCTGTTCTCGGTAGGATATTTAGTTTCAGAACCGGTTGTGAAGAGTATTATTTAGTTTTTCCCTAAATAAAATTTCCTACCTTCACTAATAATCCTTAGTGAAGAGTATGAAACATTTTCACTAAATAAAATTTCCTGTTGAAAACCAACTAATCCTTAGTGACAGCTGTTATATATTTTATGAATTGAATACTTATTCACCAACGTCGACAACTTCAGATAGGTGAATAATTATTTACCTTAATATGAAAGAAACATTGAGTGATCTAGTATTGTACGTCACTTCCCATCAACATACATTGGCTCTTATTGATACAGCCAATCATGGCTAACTTAGGGTTGTTGCATGTTTCTTATTTATAGAAACCTAGAAATTTTCTTTATGTTGCATATGCACAGGAGCGAAAATATCATTTAGCACAACAGCTTGGAATTCATCCACAGCAAGCGCAGTCCTTCCTCCAAAACAAGCCCAGGTATAAAGAACTAGTTAGCTAGCGATGAATATGAATACCTTAGCCATTTCTTTATATAATTAATTAAATCGTCTACACTTCAAACATTTACACATGTTTTTTATTGTTCCAATTCTCAATTGCCAAATCTATTTCAAAATCGTACGCAGGTCAAAGCTGAAGCAGGTTGAGATGGAGATCGAGAATCTACAGCACAGCATCAACGCATTGACGCAGGAGAATCAGGCGCTCAGAAAGCAGTATTTCCAGCCTCATAATCCCATCGCCGCGCAACCATTTTACACAAATCAGCCATTGTTTGGTGCATACATGAGCGGCAACCATGCCAACCCTGGTGAGATTTCCGCTGGATCCTGGACCGGGCCATCGCCGCCGATGCCTAGCAGCTGCTTCACCAATCCTCCACTCCGCCCCTTGCCTGTGCACCCGGCGCTTCGTGGCCAGCCATCAGCGTTCATGAATCGCACCTCTTGATCAGGAGCAATTTATAGAAGTGAGATTAGCATGTGCGTTGGTCGTCTCAACAAGAAATTTGAACTTTTGTGCATGTATGATCGCATGGAATAAAACCCCTAGTCAAAAAATTAATGATCTACATTTGTGGACGAACGGGGTATGTATAAAATTTTAGTTTTCAGTTTGTTGCTGATTAATTAGGAAGAGTTGTTTTCCTTAAGAAGAAAAGTGCAATTTGTAAGGATAGAGTTGTTGGTCTTTTTTTTTTTTATCAGACATTTTACTTTCTACAAGAAATATCATTTTAGTTATACTTGATGTCTGGGCATAAAAAAATTAATTAAGAGGGATGCAGATGGAAAGTTTCCTACCATACCGGGATGGATACGGAGAAATATATTCCTATAGAGTGAAGAGGGTGGGGATGGGGACGTGGCATCGAAAGCCGCAGCCTTCACAAAGCCCATATAGATTCACCCAAGGCCTCGACGTCCTTCACAATTTTAACGAACATCCTAACTCCCAACCGTCCCAAGGCCTATCTGAGTGGACTCTCTGCTATAGTTGCAAACCCACGGCCTTTCTCCTCTTACTCTACCAGGCCATTTTCTGACTCTCCTAGGTGCGCAGGCGGACCGGTCATGCACCTTTCCCCCAATTAAACGTTAGCGGTCATCCAAGCGTAGTTGGGCTGAAGCTGAATCCATCAATGAGGACCTAACATTGAAGGATCAGGCCTTGTATCTGGCCTAGAAGGACGTCTTGGTAAGGAGTAACCCGATTGATCGCTCTCTCAGGAGAACATTTTCTCTTTGTCATGGAATGTTAGAACTCTCTGTACGTAGTGTGTTGTATTAACAATTATCACATGTATCTTATTAGGTTAACTTTACATACATGAAAGCAGTGAAGAAAGATAAAGGGAACTGACGCACCATGCATGAACCAACTCGTTTAGTTAGCATCATTCCTGAAAGGCTATAATTGGATACAATATTACGGATCTAGTGTACAGTATGGCAGTAGGTTAATGCATCAGACGCATGATTAATTGGATATATACATTGGATCGATGTACCCTGGGATATAATGTTGCGCCTATATTTGGGACGTTGACCAGCTAGCTAGCTACCCGTGCACCGATGCACGCTTGGCATCATGTGCCAGCCATCAGCGTTCGTGAATCGCACCTCTTGATCAGGAGCAATTTATAGAAGTGAGATTGGCTTGTGCGTTGGTCGTCTCAACAAGGAATTTGAACTTTTGTGCATGTATGATCGCATGGAATAAAACCCCTAGTCAAAAAATTAATGATCTACATTTGTGGACGAATGGAGTATGTATAAATTTTATTTTTCAATTTGTTGGTGATTGATTAGGAAGAGTTAGGAGTTGTTGGTCTTTTTTATCAGACATTTTCTTTCTACAAGAAATATCATTTTAGTTATACTTGATGTTTGGGCTTAAATAATTGATTAAGAGGGATGCAGATGGAAAGTTGCCTACCATACCGGGACAGAGACGGACAAACATATTCCCATATATAGAGCGAAGAGGATGGGGATGGGGACGTGGCATCGAAAGTCGCAGCCTTCACAAAGCCCATATAGATCACATAAGGCCCCGACCATCACATTACTAGCCTAACTCCCAACCAGCCCAAGGCCCATCCAAGTGGACTCCGCTATTGTCACAAACCCCCTCCTTTTACTCTACCAGGCCATTCCCATATTTTGATTCTCCTAGGTGGGCAGGTGCCCAGTCATTCACCTTTCCCCAATTAAACATTAGCGGTCATCCAAGCCTAGCTAGTTGGGCTGGATCCATTAATGAGGACCTAATATTGTAGTATCAGGCCTTGTATTTGGCCTAAAAGGGTGTCTTGGTAAGGAGTAACCCAATTGATCACTCTCATGGCATCATGTGCCAGCCATCAGCGTTCGTGAATCGCACCTCTTGATCAGGAGCAATTTATAGAAGTGAGATTGGCTTGTGCGTTGATCGGCTCAACAAGGAATTTGAACTATTGTGCATGTATGATCGCATGGAATAAAACCCCTAGTCAAAAAATTAATGATCTACTTTTGTGGACGAATGGAGTATGTATAAAATTTTATTTTTCAGTTTGTTGGTGATTGATTAAGAAGAGTTAGGAGTTGTTGGTATTTTTATCAGACCTTTTCTTTCTACAAGAAATATCATTTTAGTTATACTTGATGTTTGGGCTTAAATAATTGATTAAGAGGGATGCAGATGGAAAGTTGCCTACCATACCGGGACAGAGACGGACAAACATATTCCCATATATAGAGCGAAGAGGGTGGGGATGGGGACGTGGCATCGAAAGCCGCAGCCTTCACAAAGCCCATATAGATCACCCAAGGCCCCGGCCATATCACATTACTAGACTAACTCCCAACCAGCCCAAAGGCCCATCCTAGTGGACTCCGCTATTGTCACAAACCCACGGCCCCCCTCCTCTTACTCTACTAGGCCATTCCCATATTTTGACTCTCCTAGGTGGGCAGGTGCCCAGTCATGCACCTTTCCCCAATTAAACATTAGCGGTCATCCAAGCCTAGCTAGTTGGGCTGGATCCATCAATGAGGACTTAATATTGTAGGATCAGGCCTTGTATTTGGCCTAAAAGGGTGTCTTGATAAGGAGTAACCCAATTGATCGCTCTCCTAGGAAAACTTTCCCTCTTGCTCTCATGAATGGTAGAACTTTCTCTTGCTCTCATGAATGGTAGAACTTTCTGTTGCTTAAAGTGTGTTGTATTATCAATTATCACATGTACCTTATTAGGTTAACTTTACCATACATGAAACCTAGTCTTATCCAAATAAAGCAGTGAAGAAAGACAAGGGAGCATTGACGCACCGTGCATGCACCAACTCGTTTAGTTAGCATCATTATTCCTGAAAAGCTATGATTGGATACAATATTACGGATCGAGTGTACAGTATAGCAGTAAGTTAATGCATCAGACGCATGTGATTGGATACATTGGATCGATGTACCTTGGGATATAATGTTGCGCCTATATTTAGGACGTTGACCAGCTAGCTAGCCACCTGTGCACCAATGCACGCTTGGCATCATGTGCCTGCATGGTCCTCAACGGTTTTCACTATTTAAGTTGTGTCTAAAAAGATCGTGCCCCCTCCAATCTTAGAGAACTTGCACGTTTTGCGTTTGTTCTAAGTCAAAGTTTTAAAACTTTATCTACAAAAATGCTATAAAAATATTTTCATAGATAAAGTTTTAAAATGTTGAACTATTTGGATTAGGCACATAAAAATCATACATTTTAGATTCGTCTCGAAAAATCATTATAGTTTTTGATTTTATAAATAAGTTGTAATGGTAATTAGTAGCTGAATGTGTATTTTGAAGACCACGTCAATATCAAAAAAGTTATATTTTTAGATGCCGGAGGGAGCATTGAACTATGGATATCACATTTGTTTAGTAAATATTGATTGTTTCACAAATCTATCAGGGTTGGCAATTCATTGCACAGGCTTAGATAAGATTTGCTACTCATTTAACACCATCTATTGATTAGCAGCAATTCATTGCATATCTTTTCCTTCCCTGCATAGAGCAAGAAGATTTGGCACTTCATTTATTATGACAGCCATGCCTGCCTCCAGGCGCTTCTCTATAAAACGGCTCTCGCTGGCTGTTTCTCTATTGTGGAGCGCTTCTTCATTCCCCACTCCGAGCTGTCCTCCTGGCTTGGCTCTCCTCTCCCTTTGAAGCTTGAGCTGATGGATTCCGACGCCCACCAAAAGACCACGGCCGCGCTTGCCCATGGCGCTGGCGCGGTCCACATGGCCAACGAGCAAGAGCGGGTGGTAGAGGTGGAGGAAGATGGAGGAAGTTCTCTCGGCAGGTGGCTGACCATGTCGACGCGTCGTGGAGATCTTCTTCCTCTGTTTCCTGCTCCCCCAGAAACGGGTAAATGTTTATCCATCAACCACGTACCATCTGTCATTGATCTCCTTAGCTCGATGTACCGTACATTATCGTCTTACAGAAGTAACCAGGTATTTTGCTAGTTGTTCACAGCTACAAAAATACTAATCAGTTCCAGATCTAAGCCAGTCATTAATCCCGAAATATGAACCGCCACGTACAACCCACGGAATAATAATCATTCGTGTCAGTTTATGAGTTATGACTAGAACCGGCACAAATATTTTCGAAGTATTGTTAAGTTTTTTAGGCTAGCATCGTCGGACCACTACGCTTCCTAATACCTTGCTCGCGGTACATCCAGAACTCCTTGTCGCCCTCCTCCTTGCCAGCATCGGAGGAATCGCCAAAATTGGAATTGGAGGAGCTCGCAGCAGGATCCGCCTCGCTAGCAGAAAAAGGTGGCACCATTACTGAATATTGGATCCATTCATGCTCCTCTTCCAACTTGTCATCCTCATTGACGGTAGCGGTAGTTAGCCTTATTCTTGTCTAACTCCTACTCTGTGGCACACACCAAAGCTTACAATGTTGACGCTGATGTAGCCTAGCGGTAGCACCGCTTGGCATTTGGCTCCTCTAATGATGGTGATGTTGGCCAACTACTCTTCGTTGACCGACATCTCCTCACCAATCTTCTCATCCTCCTCACTCTATAGCATATCATACTCCAATGACTCCTCGTCGGCCTCCTCACTAGCATCTTACTTCAACTCCTCTTCATCAATTTCCTTCCACACCTGCAACAACTCCCCGTTGGTCTCCTTCTGACCAGCATTTTGCTCCAACTCCTCCTCTTTGTCGATTTTCTTCCACATCTCCTCCTCACCTTGTGGAGATCAGGGTAGCAAAAACAATTAGGACGGAGATGGTGGCGACCATGGTGATGTTATTAAAGGCTGAGGCAGACAAGGTGGCCATAGAGAGACAGGTGGAAGCTAGGGCTCTAAAGGCAGTGGCCATGGTGACCATGACGATGTGCAAAACCAGGGTGGAGACGGAGACAACATTGCAAATCAACAGCAACTAGAGCTAGCGAATGATTTCAGATCTAGAAGTTTCAGGACAGGGGATAGTGAATGGGGCAGCTCAGAAGTTCTAGAGACTTGAAAATGGAGCAGACAAAGACGAAGATATAGAACACGGGGAAAATTTCTCACACAACACCGCATGAGATGAAACATTATGTGTACGGGTTCAAATTACTAATCAGTACATATAGTCACGCATCAAGAGATGAAATATAAGATATGTCAGTTCTAATTACTAGCAAACGCGTATAATGTGAGTATTTATGCAAGTTAATAGTTCAAAACTTCAAATTGACATTGACGTATATGTGCCAATTCATAAAACAAACTGACACATATAATCTACATATATGTGGCCGTTCTTAAAGAAAACCAGCATGGATAAGCTTTTTTGTGCATCCACAGAAGAACTGGCACTAATAATTTTATTTTTGTCGGTTTGCACATATATATAGCTAAGTATAACCTATTTTCTCCCTCAAAATAAAGTTAACCTATTTTGGTGTAATGGTTATACTTGGCAAATTGTAGTATTGTAGTGGTCCATAGATAGTATGGCTACTTAAGTAAGACTTATTAGAGAGTAATCCTAAATAATTATCTTGTGAATATGGTGTGTGGTATTATGATTATAATTCCTGCCCTCTAGAAAAGGCTATCATCAAATCGACCACATTGCATCATGTTCCTAGAGACAATAAAGATGCTCTCGAGTTAATTTAGTTATTCATTTATCAAATTGGGGTATCAAATCCATCAAACATTTTTTATGCATTATGTGTCATTGTTGCCTCGATGCTGTTATTGACTACTAGGTCACTAAAATGACTTCGAGGCAAGAAAGCTACCTATGAATTTACTTCATTTCTATTCACCAAATTGAGACATCGGGTTCCTAAATATTTGTTTGTGTGCATCCTGAATCATCACCTCGACATCATTCCTACCTGGTGGAGAGGATTCTAGCCAAACCAACCATATCGATCACATCATGTTCCAAAAGACAAGGGAATCTACATGCCATTTTTATTTAGTTTTCTTTTACGAGATTAAGAGATCGAACTCACAAGATATGTATCATGAGTCCTTTGTAAAAGTCCGTCTCTTTAGATGTTCATGAGCTATTTTCCTTCGTAGGGGAAGATCATCCCCAAGAAAACACACATGGTACACTCCATGTTGGAAGTGGTATGTCGGTGGAGGAGCCTGAGGTAATGAATGAATTTTTCTATCCACCATCATCCTTGTATAAGATATATACAAATAGTTACATGCCTCCTGCAACATTTGTTTGATGATGATTAGGGTGGAGGGGAGGGGAATTGCCGTGGCAAAAGCTCTATTAGGAAGAGGATGAAACTTTCCACAGAGGGGACTGCCATTTTGGAGGCAAATTTCAAGGACAACCCAATCATTAGCCCGGTATTTTTCCTATAATCTTGCGAGTTAATTTTCCTTTTAGGAACTGCTATATCCTAGTTAAAGAATATTTTTAGAAAATAAGTTTATTTTTGTAATTATGACTTGCTCCATTTATATTGCTTTATCTTCTAGCTCAAATATAGTGGTCATACCCAATGAATCCATGTGAACTAGGGTGGAAAAAAGTCAAGCAAGGTTTTAATTCTAGCTAATCTTGTGTCTAACACTGGGCTCGGACTTGAACTGATTCAAACTTGGTTTGATTAAAATACTCAAATCAAACCCAACAAGGCCCCTACTAGGCCTAACTAAAACACCTCCTCACCTTCCCCTAACTCCCCACTGGCCCAATACTTGCTATCTTCCCCCTTAAAGGCCCAATCCACTGCCACCTGCACCAACCATATAACACTAACCCCCACTCTCGCCTCAACCCAGACCACTACCTTATTATCTAACAAGAATTAGCAGGCATCTAGTGGAATGGTTCAAAGGAGGAGGAAAAGCAAACGACATGCACCCAAAGGTCCAATAGGCCTCACATGTGCTAGATAGCAACTCTATGGAAGAGTTATAGCAAGAAAAAAAAAAGGGTGCCTTGTCATTTCCTAAGTTAAATGAGATGAATTGAGTGGAGAGTGTTGGAGAAAGAGGGATTTTAGATTTGGATGTTGGATATTGGCAATTGGATCTCTATCCAATTACCCAAATATTGATTTATTTTTGTTAGAAATTACTTCATAAATATATAAACAACCCCTTTCCTTATATGAATATATATACAATAAAATTAGTCTATGCTTGTTTCAAGATAAGAACCCACGAGCTCATAATTTTGCATAGAAATAAATGATTTATTTACTTATACATGTCAACCAAATCACGTAGAGAAAAAAATTATTGTTAGATACAAATAGACTAAAATACCCTCTATTTAATTAATTCCACAAGTATGATGAACAATGTTCAAAATGGATGGTTAACAAGGGTATGAAAAGTTCCCTTTAGGATTAGCAAGTGCTAAAATACCTTTCATATAATATATTGATTGTTTGAAGCATCCGAGTTTAATTTTGTTTTTGCATATGTATAGAGCAAGAAGGATCAGTTAGCTAAGGAACTCAACATTGGGTCACACCAAGTTGATGTTTGGTTTCAGAACAGGAGGGCAAGGTAACTAATTAATATATATATGTTTGTATGGTTTAACCAAATTCACTCTACATTTATTTGTTGTACTTACCAAATCCAACTCATTATTATTTTAGGTTTAAGATGGAGAAAGCTCAATTAAAACGTGAATGTCTGCAACAACGTGTTGATGCTCTAAAACAGGAGAATCAAATGTTGGAGAGTTTGTTGGCAAATCGATCATTTTGTGCTCCCACTCACCCATTTTATGCCTATCAACCAAGAGCCAATGGCACACAAATGAATACCCCATATCATAACTATTCACCTTGCGATGTTGTGACCTTTGCCACCTCTAATGGAATTGCTACCGTTCCATCATCATCAACATTTTTTAACAGGTTCAACAATTCTTCATCCCATGCCTTGGCCATCCATCCTAAGTCCCATGGTCAATCATCTGCATTAGCGCGTCATGACCCAACCCCATCTTTTGGAGGGCCAAGTGTGTAGATACCCAAGTCACAAATTCAAAATTCCAATCGTAGCATATGCTTCAATTAGCAATGTGTTTCACAAGACATAGATGGAGGCTGAACTATGTAGTCTTTTTTTAAGTTGTTGGATTAATTTAATGAGTCAAAACTATGGTTAAGAAGGTATGCTTCTTTGAGAAGAGGAGAAAAATATGGAAAAACAACTATTGGAATTATGTCCAATTTTATTCTCTTTAAAGAATACATATTTTTTATAATTGATGTTCCTGGACACAACAAATTGATTTATAAGCTTGCAAATGACTTGTATGTTCCTAACATATGCATGTTTACCTAGTAGTTTTCTTCTAGGTAAAAAGAGATAAGTGGCAAGTTATTGCCATAGGCACCCTGGTTGCAATAGTTGATTGTTTCTTTGGTATTTTTCTACATAAAAAAGTTGGGAATCATTCATTGCACTCAATGTTTAGAACTGGAGTACAATATTATTTCCACTTAAATTGGAGTTATCATCAAGGGGTTAAAATTCCAATTTTCGTATTTAGGTGCCACTACGAATTGTGAAAGGAAATCAAGTCCATATCATCGTCCTTGATCCTAAACTCCCCGGCTCTAGTGTTGCTTCTTTTGTTTTCTGCATGGCTAAGAACTTTTTGTTAATGCAAGATTTAGAAGCAAGCGCTACTTTTGTGTGATTGTCACCACATAGATAAATCAAGCTAGCTAAGAGTCGTGTTTCTAAGGAGGAAATCTAGGGAGTTGGAGTATGGGGACTTTTGGAGCCATTGGGAGGTGATGACAGGGCAAGAGAAGCATCCATGCCTTATCTACATCTTTTCTCCACCTCAGTGGCAAGGTGATGGATCTAGCGCATCCTTTGTATGATGGTTGTAGGATGTATGATCAAAGCAACACAAGGAAGATTGCACAAGGGATAGAGAGGAACATGGTGAGGAGTCTCAACTCATCTCAATTAAAGACGTAGGCAAAAGAGTGAGCGTTGGTGGAAACTAGTCGAGCGCAACGAGGCTAGAGTCATGAGCTTTGGATCGCCAAAAGCTCCCTCAATTCCACATATTTGGGTTTAGCTCAGGGCTGAGTTGACAAAATCAAACCTTAAACTTGTGGTTTCAATTCCGATAGCAAACAAACTCCCTTAGTTTTTCAATTATATTAGTTTCCATTGTTGATTTCCAAAACATGGTGATATCATAAAGCATTTTTTATAAATGTGAAGCTAGTAATTCATTGATTAACTATTACTTAATTAGTCTGTTATTATGTGAAGCAATTTAGTACATCCATTACCAAATTGAGGCTCCCATTTCTTGAGATCCACATTACATATCACTAAACGGTTCAAAGCCTATCAATCTAAATTAAGGCATAAGGTAGTGTCACTCATGACCTCAATCATCACACAAAAATTAGTTACCATCACATGACATAATCTTTCATGCTTGTCTATTCCCTATGAGATGGGTTAAGGTAGGGTTCGAACTCGTGTCCTTAGGCATTGTATCAAATTAGTTATCATCACGTCTATTCACAATGAAGGTTGACACTTGACAGTCAGGATCCTCATCAACATCAAAAGAAATGTTTAGTGTTGTGGTGGATCCTACGTTCGTGCAGATGTGAAATTGCTGGTGGGTTCGCGACATGGAACCTGCTAGGCCATCCCTGAGGCGTTAGGGTCAGAGAAAATGGTCCCACCAAGTGCATTGTTGCCTCACGTGAGTCACATTGTGACGCCCGAGTTCAATCATTTTCATTATGTCCAATGCGTTGGATGCCAAACAAGGCAAGTGATTGTATTTGTTTGTCTATTGTTGGGAGCAAGGCAAGTGATTGTATTTGTTTGTCTATTGTTGGGAGCAAGGCAAATGATTGTATTTGTTTGTCTGTATGAATTGAGCTGGGCTATGAAGATTTGTTGTTTGTGTAAGGTGAAAAGACCCCCATGGGCTTATTGGTGGACCTATGGTGTTTTGGTGTAATGACATGGATTCCTCTCCTCAAGCATCGACTTTATTATTGGCATCAAGGTTATGAACCTTTAATTTGAAGTTAGGCGTCGAGTATGGTTCATTAGATGTCTAGGAGCCTATTTTTTGTTTTTTGCTTGATCTTGAGTCGTGATGTTTTTGTTGGATCGTGCTTGTCCATAGAGCACCTTGGTTGAGTCCTAAGTTTTGCTTGTGGGTCAGAGGTGGTGTTTTTAGTAATTTCTTGTATGTATCTAGCAGAATAAGATGGTCCAGTGCGACTGCTGAAGCAGCCGACCAATCTTTTTAGAGAGGAATCTTCCAGGGTCGTGGTGCGTCGGATAGTCCAGTATGACCGTTCGGGTGGCCAAATCATTTCTTCCATAAGAGATCATTGGGGATTAGTGTGCTAGGGTTTGATGATTTATCCTGGCTAGACCATCTGGCTACAACGTGCCCGAGCCCCAACAACTTTTTTTCTAGGGTTGGCCTATTTAATTTTTGAGGGTACCCCTTTGGTTTATTGTTGCTTCATTGTATGCAACCCTTGAGCCTATTTCGTGACAAGTGACCTAGAGTTAGGGTTTGGGGTAGAGAGAGAGTGGTCGGACTTCCTAGGTGTTTCACATAGGCTTGATCCGACAAGATTGAATATGGAGCTTGGTGATTTTTCAAAGACAAGTTTGTTAGAGACTCAAGTGGTTGTGAAGGTCGGAGTCCACCTACCAGAGCAGTGAAGGACTACCACGAGTAAATCAAAGCGATACTTCTCTTCGTGAAGATTGCTCCAACGAAGAATGGAAAAGGGAAAGCCTTTTTCAAACCTCAAGAAAAAATTCAGTGCCCCTTGTAATTTACTTTAAGTTCTTTACTACCCCCACATGTTTTACTCTTAGTTCATTCTCTAAATGTTTGTTTCTTGTGCATGGGAGTAAAGAAGTTTTAATCTTGGCCTAATTCAAAAAAAATCTAAAAAGACAAACTCTTGCTCTTGCCACAATTCAACACCCCTCTCCCTCGATCCTTTTCACTTTGGATGCAATAAACCTATTCTTTTGTTGCTTCCATTTGGTGGTGAAATTATCCCTCACCAAATTACAACAAATTAATGTTTCTACAGTACTAAGAGCACAAATCTCAACTATGAATGTCTACATACCAATACCTCTTCATAAGAGCATATACAATGGCACACATAAATTGTCTCTAAACCATCTATAAGAATTGTCATGTAGGATAGATGATGATGTGTAGGAGAGAGCTTGCGTATAAATTTTTGCCGACACCAATGCAAGGGTCAACTATCGACACGAGAATTAAGAAATTGTGTGTGTGAGTAAACTATCTAAAAATGTATGTGGTCATCTATATCACTGTATGAGTTGTCTCTAGTGCTATTTATAAGTGATATGTCAATTGTTGTAGTTTCAACCATTATGCATATCGTAACTCATAAATAGTATTAATATGAGCAAGCTGTCTAAAAAAGGGTGCGGCCATCTCTATGACTATATGAGTTGTCTTCGATGCATAAGTGACATGCAATGGTTAGAGACAGGTGATGGCTCAACCATTGTACATGTCGTAACTCATAAGTAGTAAAAGTACCCATTAAAATTTTATTAGCATGAATAGTGTACATGATGACTTTCCAACTTCCCAATGAGGATCGGTTGGGAAGAACGCGAGGGGAAGAGGGGTGATGCTCGTGAGAACGTGAGCATGATGCCAATTGATAGGGGTAGACGTCCGAGTTGGGCCATGCTTGTGATAAATTGCCTAAGCACGGCACAAAAGCTACTGGCCAAAGCGTGTCACGTCCCGAAACTTATGGGCTGGGATGCCATAGCCCCATAGGTGGGCTAGCTCACAGGCCTAAAAAGTGGCAATCTGACATGGTGTGTTTGGCCCAGCCCGGCTGTACGGCCGTGCTTGGGCTGGCCCGACCCAAGTCAAAGCTTAGTCAATAATTAGTTGCTTTAGAGGTCTTATTGTGCTCGTATAAACTTATGTATGAAAGTTACAGAGAATTTTAATGTGTGTAAACAAACTTTTCATTCAAGCAACATATGCATTTATAAAAAGAAATATTTAGTGCGCTACATATTTTGAGTCTCACACCACCTATCCTGGTATTCATAAAAGCGGTAGAGAACTTCGATACATATCTTTTTCATATAAATAACATTTTTATTTGAATGCCGTATAAATAAATTCATATAAAAAACATTACTCCGATGCTTTTTCTCCCGTATGGTGATTGGGCTAGCCTGACTCAACAGGCAAAAGCGGCCCGACATGCGAGATCGGGCTTTGATTTTGTCTATCGAGAACCCGACGCAGAGAGGTGATCGGGCCGTGTCAGCCCGAGGCACGATTGCGGGCTCGGCCTAATTTCCAGCTCTACGACGGGGTAGTGGGCAACCGTAAACAACTCCCTTCCCTAAAAAAAAAAAAGACTTCCACAGAATAAAAAAAAACCAGCTGCCTCCCCCCAGATTCTTCCATTCCTCCAAGGCGTGAACCCTAGCTCTGCCTCCTTCCGCAACACTAACCCTGCCTCCTGCGTCCTCCACGGCCGGCGCGGCCTTGCGCCCACACTACTACTCGCCGCTGTGCTAGGTCTCCATTGACAGAAGCTTGCCAAAGTGCTAATGGAGAGGCGCCTCCTGGTCTCATTCCTACTATGTTCCAGCCCCGCCACGTTTTTCACTTTGCTTGTTTTGTTTTGAGGATGTCAATGTGTTGTATATGTGAAATCATGCAATTTGTTCGCTTCAACAGATTTAAATAGAAAATTGGATAGATGCAATGCTCTTGGGCATTGATATTGAATTGTTGATCATGCCCTAGATTGTTTGCTGGCTGTCAAAATGTACTGCATTGATCATACTCTAAATTGTATGTATTAAAGCAATGCTTCTAATCTTCTATGCATTAATGGCCTCTTATCTGTATCAATTCTTTTAGTTTTGATTTCTTCAATTTTTTGGGCAGCGCATATAGTAGCTAGGAAAAGTTCAGAACTACTGCTGACTGTTGAGGCTTATAAACCTGGTCATTGAAAGATGTATGTACAGACTGTGTGTGCCCATATGTGTGCGTGTAATTTTACATTTATGGTCGTTCCAGCAAGATTGCTCCAGGTAGCTTTTTATATGTACAGTGTAACAATATGACGTCAATGCATGCTCCAAAGAATGGATTCGAAAAGGATGGCTACGCCATCAGACCATATGCAAACAGATTCATAGAAATGCTGGCTTGATAAATATATTCACAGTGTGCTCATGTTCTTCCAAATGCCTTGCGAATAAATGTTCACATAGAAATGCCTTCTTTTATTTTTATTGTTGTTTCATAACTTTCAAGACAATATTATAGTTCTGGGTTGCTGTACGGCTAGTAATTCGCGAGCTAAAAATTCAGTACAAATACTTAGTGTATCAGTTAGTAGCCCATTGATTAATAACAGCAGAAGGTGATACAACCAATGTCACACTCTCCCTACTTGGTCTTATGTGATACTGCAATAAAGGATTGCACATTCAAATCCAGTATATTTTAGCACTTACATGGCAAAGTGGAAACAAGATCATATCACTTCTTTAGCCATCTTTCTCCAAATTGCAGGGGCAATATATTTATTCAGACAAAGGGAAAACACCAGGAATATTTTAACAATTCAATATAGAAATATTTTCAGAACAAAACAAGACAAATGCGCATGAGCCATAAGAATGAATAGAGAACTTAAATACATGCCCACCAGGCCCCAATTTGACAATATTTCAATTTTCAAAGGGTCTGTCTTACACGCAGGTGCCTGAATTTTTTATATTCCCACGATCGCCTGCTACTTGCTAACAATCCAGGCGTTTCTAAAAGAATCAAGCGTTTTGTCTTCCGGTTAAAAATGATATTGAAATGATAAACGTGTTTGTTCTTTAGTTTGTGTGCGTAACATGAACCCAAAAAACTGGCCTTTCAATGTTTAAACCCCTCCGTAAGGTAGCCAAAATATAGAAGGGACAAAAAGGACTCCAGAATTCACAGATTTAGATCAACCTCCAGAACTCAATAACCTACCGGTGCATAACATTTATGATGACAAACTAAAGAAAATAAAAATAGGATATGACAATTGGACATGACAATTTGGCATATAGTTTACCTGTGTGCAAATATTGCTAGGCTAGTAGGCTTGGATCCAGAATCCATACACAGGCTCATAGCCCCATACACCTTCATCCTCATGAAGAACACAAAAATAAATGCTCAGGTGGGCTTTTAAATGGACCCAAATGTTTTCAGCGGAAAACTTTGCACGGTGAATTTTCACCTTGGGACTGGGTCGGGATCCCGGCCGAGAATGCCATTCCCGAACGGGCCCTAAACGAAAAATAAATTCGGCGGTAGCCGCGCTTGGAGCCTTCGAAGCGATTCACGCGGCAGAAAAGGCCGAAACCTGGGCCATGAGCGTTGGGCGGAAGGCCTAACGACAGGGGCGACGGCCCATTTGGACGCAATTTCAAGGCCTTCCGGCCCAACAAACCGCAAGGGCCAGCCAGAATCCTACCCCTCGATGACCAGGAGGAATTCAGGGCGGCCACCTTGCGCATTTGGTAAACCGTGGGCCAGGGGCAAATCCGTAACTTCACGGAGACTAGGGTTTTCATCCCCATCCCGCAGGCTCTATAAGAGGAGAGGACCTCAAAGAGCAGTCGACTTTCCCATCGGCCAGCCGCCGCCCATCGACCAATCTTCTTCTACCTCTTGTGGTTTTCTCGCCCTTTTATCTTCCGTTTTTTTAATCTTCCGTTTTTTTTTTCATTTGTTCTAGGATCCATGCATTAGACGATGATGATTCACTTCTCTATACCATCAAACTCTGAATCAATCATACTGTGTCGATTGCTCAAGACTTGCGTGAGTCTAATGCGATGTTCCCCCAGATCGTTCCTCACATTTCTCGATCGTTTTGTAAATCTTTTTTTGTTGTTTCTGTTCTTTGAGGCAATAAATTAGAGTCTCTGATGCGCTCCTTTCTCAGTAGCGTATTCAGCGCTGTACGTTGCCGAGAGGAAATTTCTGGGCTAAGATTCTGGCACTCGCCATCCTCTTGTATGGCCTTTGCATTCAACTTGTCCACACAGTCTGTTTTTTATCCTTTCTTTTTTCTGCTTTTGTTTTTTATCTGATTTTTTAATAATAAAAGTGGCAAGAGTTTTTCTAAAATTATTTCGACTTCTTCGTTATTTCGATGATTTGGCGCTTATGAAATCCATCTTTTTTAAAAAAAAAAATTGTAATCCTCATGTCAGAACTCTGAATAAATCGCACCGTAATGTTCTTAAAATAGTAAACTGTGCCTGATGACATTGAAGAATTTGCACTGACCTGTCTTTGAAATAATAGAACAAGCATAAGAACTTTGAAATTGAACCGAACTGTTAACGATGGCAATATGGCAGGCCCTACTTCACCAGCAACATTCGGTCCGCCTAGCAGCAAGTCGCACGTGACGGGACGGTAACTGGCCCAGCACAGCCCGGCCCTAAAAGAGCACATCACAGTAGACCCGTTAGCCTGTCCGTGCCGGCCCACCCTCGTCCTTTGGCCCATATACGCAAGCTCCAGAACCTGTACGGACGGCCTAGCGCTTTGGGGGTATGGGCAGGGCTGCAGGGCTCCATCAGATGGACCGATCGGACGGCGTAGCACTTTACATAATTGATCGTCATGTTCAAACAACCGTTCCAAACAACTAAAACGAACAACAAAACACTGGAAGGCCAGATACTATTTTCCGTATCTATATAGAAATCCATCCTCTATATCAGGTTATTTACATTCTAGAACATATCTCCCCGACTCAAAAAATAGATCTAGATCGACGGGGCCGTCGGTTGACATGATCTTCCTCTCGATGTGGCGCCGTGACTCCTTCCTTGCCGACCCAAACAAGCACAGGCTTGCAACCTTTGTGTCATGGCGTTAGCGCTCTTGTCCCTTCCCGCAGTGGCGATGGCACATTTTCCCAAATGTGGCAGCTTGGCATTGGCGTTGGTGTCTCCTCTCGTGGCGACGACGACACATCTTTTCGACGTGGCAACTTGATGTGTTCACGGTGATGCGGTGGCTTCCTAGCCCAATGTTGGTGCGGTAGGTCCCCTAAATTAGCGTCCCCTGGTTTTGGGTGAGGAATGGTGTGGTTTGGGGTAGAGGGGCTGAGTGGTTTGGTTGGTTGGATAGAGCAGTGAGACTAGACTCAATGTCATAAGCCCACTCCCCTCCCCTGTAGTCCCCCTTGCGTATGCCCATCGAAGTGGTCTTCTTTCTCATGCGGTGTCGCGACCCATCTTCCTTGGTGAATCGGCGTTGCACACCAACAAGCACAAATGCACAAACTTCTTTTCCTAGTGTTGGCCCTGGTGTCTCCTCTCATGAGCGGTGATGACACATCTTCCCAATATGACGACTTGATGAGTACATGGTGTTGTGGTAGCTTGTTGGCCCCGCATAGACGTGGTAGCTCCCCCGAATTAGCATCCTCTAGTTTGGGACGAGGGATGGTGTGGTTTGGTTGACCGCACGTAGAAGTAAGATCAGACCCGATGGATACTTGTTCGGGTCTCGGCCTAGGTCCAGCTTTGTACCTGGAAGTCATTTCGAGTTTGGGTTTAGGTCAATCTTTTGAGTCTCACGTCCGGATACAAGAAGAGTGGATCTGGAGATACCTGACCCGATGACCATCGATATTGTCATGGTCAAACCACAATTCCAAACAAGAAAAACGCTAAAGGCCGGATACTATTTTCCATTATTTTGTGTACCTATATAGGAATCCATCCTCTATAATCTATACCAAGTTATTTACATTCCAGAATACATCTCTTCGACTAAAAAAAAATAAAATCAGATCTAGATCTTTTCCAGTCTTGTTGCCTGGGCCAAAATCAATGCCAATTTGGCCTAGGAGGGCAAGAAACCGCAGCAATTCCATTTTCTTTTGCTAAAATTTTGCCCCTCTAAATTTTCGCTGTCAGATCAGTGACCACTTAGATGGTGACGCTGTTCGGGACTCCCCGGCAGGTGATGCCCGGCCCGGACGACGGCGCCATGAGCTCGTACGGCAGCACGCCGGCGCCGCAGCGGTTGCGGCGGGCGGGGTCGGCATTGCGGCGCTCAATCTCCTCCTCGGCGCGGCGCACGTCGGCGGCGAACTCGCTCGCGGCGGCCAGCGCCACCGGGTCGGCCGTCCAAGCCTCGTCGGGGCGCTCCCCGAGGTACTGCTCGTCCTTGGAGTGCGTGGACAGTGTGTCGATCACCGTCATGAAGGTCGTCGTCTGCGTGAGGCTGGGCAGCGCCGAGAGGAAGAAGCGGTGCGGGTCGGCCACCAGGAGTTCATATTCCGGGTCGCCCTCCGCCGGCACCAGCCGTCGCATCAGCGGCGGCCGGTTGGGGATGTACCCGCCCAGCGGGTACTGCCCGAAGTTGAGCGCCGCGTGCTGCGCCGAGCACAGCCACACCAGCGTCGTCAGCAGCGACGCCAGGTCGCCGGCGGTCACCAGCCGCGGCCACCACGGCGCGTCGCGCTTGTCCTCGTGCCCCGTCTGCACCGCCTCCGTGTACCACGACTGCAGCTCGTAGTCCGCCTGCACGGCCTCGTCGTCCGGGTAGTAAGCCGCCACGTACGCGCCGCACCATCGTGAGATCACCGACCAGAGCAGTAGCCCGTCGGTGGCGTAGGGGTAGTCCTCGATCAGAAGCCGGAGCCCGTGCGGCTGGCTCGCGTCCTCCACGGCCATGCCTCTGCTCGGCAACCACACACGCACACCAAGTGAACCTGTCAAGCTCGTGTTCCTTCCAGCAATGGCGGGAGAGGAGATGCAAGGAGGCGTTTAGGCGATTACCTTCGAATGAGGTCGGCGGGGAGGCCCTCCTGGTCGAGGCGCCAGAGCTCCCGGTACGCGAAGGCGCTCATCTCCATGCAGTAGCGGCCGGGGGTGAAGCCGGACTCGATGACGCCGTCGCCGTTGATGAGGATCTGCCGCGCCAGCGCGTTGATCTTGAGCGTGTAGCGCATGTGCGGCTTCAGCAGCTTGAACACAGGGTGCATCGCGCTCATCTGCCGGTGCGCCGCGATGATGAACGGTTCCATGCACGCGTGCGTCCTCAGCCTGTATGCGCCACCCAAACCACCGTTTCCTTGATCAGACGCCATGGAGATCGCCGGAGTGTTAGGGTCGTCGCCGGAGGTGCACATGCTACATACCAGTGGTTGACGAGCTGGTGGACGCCGGCGTCGTTGGAGCAGACGTGGGCCTTGGCGAGCTGCCAGAGCCAGTTGCTGGTGGCGTCAGCGGGGGGCGTGAACACCCGCTTGGCGCGCTTGCAGCCGTCGGTCATCGGCGGTAGGCTCAGCTCGATGGCGATCGGCTTCAGTGTGCCCGCGGCTGTGAGGAAGAAGAGCGTGCGCGTGCCGTACGCCTTCCGGCCGTCCTGCGCGTTGATCTTGTCCAGGAACGGGAGGAAGATGTCGTGGTAGTCCAGCATGTACAGCCTGTTCCCCTCCACCGCCTCCCGCACCGACATGCCGTCGAGAAACCCCACGACGTGCTCCTCTGTTATCGCCGACTCCGGCGGGCCGTACACGGCCGGGTCGAGCTTGCTCACCGGCGGGAACGCCTGCACACGCCACGCAAGAGCAAATTAAGCATTGCCATCGTATCCTTCAACTAGCTCCACAGTACACGCACGGAGCAGAGAGCAACAGTGAGGGGGAGCTAAGCTTGCTCTGTTTTTTTTTTTGAATATTTCGTCAGAGCCGTGGCGTTTGGCGCGAGAGCGACGGCTTACCTGAAGACGCTCGATGTTGACTGGGTTGATGCCCGCCAGCGCCTGCCGCGCGAACTCGTCATCACGCAGCCACGCAAACTTGTCCTCTGCCACACACACCAGGAAGGGCAAACAAAAAAACATGAGCACAGGGCAGCGTCAGTACAACAATCTATCCACATCCGTATCGTATCGATCGTGTCATATCATCTGTGCAACAATTTGTCTATATCAGTATCCGTATTTGCATCTGAATCCGTATCGATCGTGTGGTAACCTTGATGAATTTCACGAATGATAGGGGCTTACTCTTGATGATGTCGGGGGTGTCGTAGCGGAGGAGGGCTACGCTGTTCTCCTGGATCTTGAGGACGAAGGGGATCTTCTGGAAGAGGTGGTCCTGGAGGGCCTGCTTGAGGCGGAGGCCCTCCTTGAAGAGGTTGTCGACGTCGTGGAAGCCGGCGAAGTCGCGGATGTCCGGCGAGACGGAGCTGACCAGCAGCGGCATGAAGTTGTGGAGCAGCGCCTTGAGCGCGCCCTCCGACAGCATCGCGTTCTTCCCCTCCTCGAACTCCTCGTCCCGCGACACGTAGGTCGGCACCGGGTACTCCACCCTGCCCTCCGCTCCACCGTCTGCGCGTGAGCGCGCCACCGTGGACGTCAATGGCGATCGGGCGGTTGCGATACGAAAGCGACGCGTATTTACATGGATTAGACGACTTGCCTGTGACGGTGCTGGGCCGGCCGGTGCGCATCCGGCGAGGGTACGGGAGGAGCTCGCCGCCGAGGACTGGGCGGGAGAAGCCGGTGCCCTTGTCCGGGTTGCCGAGGTCGTTGTAGACGGCGTAGTCGTACACCCGGTCGGTGGTCCTGCGCTCGCCGGCGCCGGCGCCGTCGCCGCGGAGGTCCGCGAGCTCCCGGTGGCGGAGCACCCTCAGCCCCGGCGGCGTCTCCGACGGCAGGTACGGCTTGTTGGTGAAGAAGACGCGGGGGCTGCGGCTGATGCGCGTCGGCTGCACCCACGAGTGGCAGGTGAAGTGCGCGGGGCCCGACGGGAAGCCCTCGACGACGATGCTCTCCACGAAGAACTCCCGCTGGTGGCGGTTCAGCACGGTGACCGCGCCCGGCTCGCCGAAGTCCGCGCCGACGGTGAACTCCGCCGTGTACACCACCTTATCCGCCTTCACGTCCTTCTTCTCGAACCATCCCACCAGCCCGGACCGCTTGCTCTTCTTGGGCCCACCCTTCCCTGACGCCATTGCAGCACCAAGATTCGATCAGATCAATGCAAGCTTCCAAAAACACGCCATGATTCCCATTTTAAGATTCTCTATGATCCATGCGACATGTGAGATGAAAAATCAAATCAAGAAACAGAGCTGGGGTGCTCCACTTGGTAGCCCATTTGTGGAGAAGATGACTCATAAACAAACAACCCAGGTCAAGAGGCAGTAGCTGGAATATTCTCGTTCCAGCTTCCCTGACGCTGAAGCAGCAGCGAATGGGGAGAGAGAGAGAATCGGATCGCGCGAGTACAATTCAAAGATGCAAAGCAAGGGAGAGCCATGGAATTCCAAGGGGTCGGGAAGCTTCGTGGGCGGAAGTTCGGGAGATGGGGTCGGAGCTTACTGGGGTCGGTCTCCGTGCTGATGAGCTCGAGCAGGACGCTCCGGCCGACCCTGTCGGCGTAGGCGTCGACCTGCTCGGCGACCCGCTCCTTGACGTCCTCCTTCTGCCTCCGCCGCACGGTGACCACGGCCCTCGCCGCGACGCTCTGCGGGTGAGCCTCCGGCAGCGCAGCTCTCTCCGCCGGCGCCGGCGGCGCGGCGACCCGCTCGACCAGGGCCCCCACCGGGGCCGTCGACCTCACCGACGTCCTCGCAGTCCCCGCCGGCAACCTCCCCAAATAGAGCCCGCCACGCCGCGCGCCGGCGGCGGCCCGGCCCGCGGAGAACGACGACCTCCCCAGCAGCAACATCGACGCCATGGGGGATCGGAATTGAATCAGGGAGTGCCAAATAAGTCCTAAATCGCACAAAAAAGAGAGAAGGATCTCGGTCAAAGCCCCCTCGCGCTCCCTCTGTTTCTTGGACCACTTCGTCTCTGTTTCTTTCTCCCTCTCCGCCTCCCTCCCCGCGGCGGCACTACGGCAGTGGTGGTGGGAGCAATTACACAGAGCACCTCGTCGCTCTCGCGGCGGAGGGGAAAGGAAAAGGATTTGTACCCTCCTTTTCTCTCTCTGCTTCTTGGACCAGGCCCTCGAGGTTCTTTCTCCTCTCGGCTTGCCATCATATATAGACTAGCGCGGGTTCATGGCGCGCGGTAAAACGAGCGCGGGGGCTACGAGATGCGTGGGTTCCCTCGCCGGCCACACACGTGTTCCATAAGTCCTAGTTGGGAGTATCAGACGCACTCGCGCGTGTGGGGGAATAGGAACAGAGAGCTGGGCATAGGGCGCCCTGCGGCTGGCGGGGCCGAGGCTACTGGGCACTTTAGCGTGAATGCGTGATGACGGCGAGCGGCAAGGGTTAGGGGAGAGCGTCGCGGCGCGTGTGGCTGTGGCCTGGTGGGTGATTCGGGCAAACATTATGCCCCGCAGCGACGCGCCAAGGCGTCAACGAAAACCAGGAAACGCATGGTCACCGACTCGCCGGCGCCGTCACAGCCTATATCTAACTTGTATCGATCCAACCATTAGTCATACCTTGTGTATATATTTATACACCCACCCGCCCTACCCTTGACTTAACCATACCAAAGCAAGCAGGAGACACCGATGAGGTTGCAGCCGTGCTAAGGAAGATGCATGCACAGCTAGGGGGAAACGAGTCGAGTTCAAACGAACCAATCTCTGATTTAGCTCGGTTTGTTCGCCATCGAACCGAGCCGAGCTAAACAAGGTATCTGAGCTAAAAAATAGGCTCGGCTCATCTCGTTGCAAGCTCGTGAGCCGAAAAAATATATTTCTAGGACATCAACCCATAATAAAATACAAGTTATCTATTGCAAATATATACATGCTAACTACATAACACCACCATAAAAACATCAGAACACCAAATCAACTTTATGACAATACAAATGTCATATAAATATCACAAGATCATTATCACTGGATGGGCCAATAACTGGCTCGGCTTGGCTTGGCTCAGTAATGTTAAAAAGCTCAAAATTATGCTTGGCTCATGCTTATTTGTAGATAAGCCAAGCACGAGATGAGCGCGAGCTTCCAGCTTAAAATTTAGCCCTATGCGCAGCACACGGGGGGAGAAGACGAGACGTGGGCGCGGTGCCCCTACCCTGTTATTTCCTTGGCATTTTTCAATTGCACGATCATAAGCTTGACGTTTTATGAAATCTTGCATCAATACAATGTCAATAATCCTAAGATAGGCTGGACGCTAGACCTCACCAGCGATGATGAAGATTGTAGTGAGAGAACGATCAAGAAGAAGACGACATAGATCAGGAGAGAGAAATCATAAGGTATTGCTCCGTTGATGAAGAGTACCCCACTGAAGAGTGAACACATAAGGCTCGAATCTTGGTGCATGTCTCTCTCTTAAGTCTTAAGTAAATGCCATAACTGTCGATCGAAATTTCAAAAAAGAGAAGAAAATTAGATGAGAGTGGATCAGACGTGGATCCATATATGACACTAAAAGGTTTTTGGTGTGCATGGATGGTATTCTATATAGTTCTCCTCAGTTTGGAACGTTGGACAAAACAAAACAAAACAAAACAAATTAAAACAAATATAGTCCAAACCTTTTTATAGGTCAAACGTTGTACATCATGCTCAGTTCTTCTTATCACATGGAATTGTTTTTTGGTTGGATGCAAAGCAAGCTAGGAACAAAAGTATTCGCACGGACTCGGGGCAAGATCATCGTGAGGATCCTTCCTTTGCATAATGGTAGGGCTAGCTCCACGTACGGCGCCGCCCCTCAGCATGTGTGGTGAGTGGTGAACATGCTTCTTGCAGGAGCTAGCTAAGCTTGCAAATCGTTTCTTGGCCACCGTTGGCACCTTTTCCTTCCAGTCCACCACGGCTCTAGATTAGATTCCATTTATAGGCCATCTCTTAACCAAAACCTGGGCTATTAAGGGGACGAAAGCTTTGCTCCTTTAAGAAGTGTGATCTAGCAAGGTACTACGGCCACAAATAAAAAACTGACGTCAGGAACGTTGACATATCTTGGAAAAAAATAATCTGATCTATATTACTACTCCCTCCGGTCACAAAAAGAAGTCGTCGTTGACTTTTGGACATGCCTGACCATTCGTCTTATTCAAAAAAAGTTATATAAATATTATTTATTTTGTTATGATTTGGTTTATTATTAAATGTATTTTAAGCATGACTTATATTTTTACATATTTGAACTAAATTTTTTAATAAGATGAATGGTTAAAGGCGTGTCCAAAAATCAACGGCGACATCTTTTTGTGACCGAAGGTAGTATTATTTATTCATGACACCCACTAGCAACCATACATTACAAAGAAAAAAAGGAGCGTACGATTTTAACGTACGCGAATTTTAAATTTTAATGTATATTAAAATCATAAAACGCTTGACTAACATGCATCTCTTAGCCGGATAGAATGTTTTTTCCTTGTTGAAAGCTGCCAGAGAGTATCTCAAAATCAGCATTTATTATTGCAGCTACATTGTTTGATATCTAGGAGTAGTATGACATGACGCAGGCATAAATCAATAATTTGCATAGAGGTTCTAGGTACCTTCTACAACTCATGAGTTTGTGGTTCACAAGCCTCTTTGCTATAAGAAAACCATAAAAAGCTCGAATGGCATGCTGTTGTTCTTTGTCGAGAGCAAAAGAGAACGCTTACGTACATGGCACTTCCTTTCCCATGTTGCGCATCTTCTTTGCTATGCTGATTGGCCGTATCATTTATATGGTGTTCTTCTTCCTAAAACAGGGATGTCAGTGGTAACTGAAGTAGTGGGCGGCATAGCTTTCGGTATGCAATTAATTATGTAATTCAAAAATAGCAATGAACCATGCTACGGTGATTAGAGGAGGTGGACGGAAGCCACAAAATTTTCTTGGCATAGAAAAAACCTCACAAAATGATACTAAAAGGAAATCCAACTATAGGACGAAACTTGGCTCCAAAACACACAACCAAACTTCTTGGAAGCAAAAGATCGAAACACTTGAAGGGCGGCTTGTGAAAAACTCAATCTATAGCCATGATCATGGGGATGAAGGTGATAAAAAAGATTCATGATGGTGTCCCATGTACACTCTCGAACCCCCAAAACAAGTCCAAACTAACGTGGATGAAAAATCACCCAAAAATCCCTGCGAAAATCAAGAAAAAGATAAAACTCCGATCTAGAGAGTGGTCATCATCAAACCAACTAAAGGAATTAACTTTCTTAATTAAGCCGCAATTCAAACAAGATGGAAGCAAAAAAGATCAAAACTTGCAAACAAACCAAAACACGACTAAGAAACAAGCACAAGCATCATGACCTGGAGAAACAACATGATAAACTTGAATAGATTTCTATTAGGGTATTATAAAACCAGGACAAAGCACCTGCAAGTGTATTTACGCACATCCAACCTCCGCCCTCAACTTGTACAAGTGAAGTGGGAGACACCTCATCCCCTCTTCCTCTCTTTGGCTCTTGCATGGAATATTCCCTCGTCTTTCTAGCTCGGCTTGGGCTTGGTTCTTCCGCCCCCTCCCTCCCAAACAACCCTAGATTAAGTATAATTAAATTAATTCATCAATATGATTTAACCTTGGTAACAAAGGATTAACTAACTCATAAAAAGGATAAGTTATCCTTCTCTACTAACATCACTAGCCCAACCAAGCACATTACAGTAATTAGAACGGGTCAATTTTCATGCCATTGTAAAGTCGGATAGACCCTTACAAGTTATTGCAAAGTCGTGTCTTTCTTGTATGCCATTACAATTACTTTTTATTGTCTTATATGCCATTGTTGACTATTTGTCACTCAAAACGTATTTTATGTATAAAATGAACTTTTTGCCTTCGGTTTTTAATTCCCTAAAATCATAAATTTGACCAAAATTTGAAGTTTTAAATTTAACAAATTTAAGAAATTTAAACCTGACCAAATATGAAAATTCAAAATCTAGGAATTTTGAAATCTAAAAGAAATAAAAAAATTCACTGAAATTTTAAACTTGAAATTTGCACAAATTTGATTATTTTAAAACCTAGTCAAATTTTAATCTGAAATTTACCAAGTCTGATTTTTTTGAAACGTGTTTGAATCTTGAACTTTGAAATTTGACCAAATTTTAAAATTTAGAAACTTGACTGAATTTTGACCAAATTTGATTTTTTTAAAAAACTGACAAAACAAATTAATTTGAGAAAGGTTAATTTTTTTGAAATCTGGCCAAACTTTTAAATTCTAAATCTTCAATTTTTGACCAATTACAAAGTTCGATAGATGTTAAAATTTTGGTCAACTCTTGTGGTCAACAGGGGTAATATGAGCATTATAGAAGATTTTAAGGATGTCAACTAACGAAATGACGTAGGAGACAATGGAAACGAATTGCAATGGCATACAAGGTAACGATTATTTTGTGATGACACAAATAACATTGCAATTCAAACCAGTGGCCTATAGGATATTTTCTCAATTAGAATTGTTATCCAACATAAAACTTAAGAGAAGCTAGGTTAAACAATTATAGCTAGATTATGGTTAGTTAATCCAATTAATCTAACCTCAAACCAAACCGAGCATAATGGTTAGCCAGCAAGGGGTTTTTGAAGGGTATAAGCAAAAACACGCGCGCGCGCACGAATAGCCAACAAGGTACCCGTTGTGAATGTCCTTTTTTACAGGTTACCATCGGCCAAATTGAATTTTTTTTTTCCCTAAGGTATGCGTCGAAGTTATTGCTTGACAGGTGACAACCAGCAATTTTTTCTTAGCTATTTTTTTATTGTTGTTTTCCAATATTGTTTCTGGACTTGACAAAAACATCCAATGTCTGCTAGTGTTTTAATTACCAAAAATGCCGTAGTAATCTATTCTATATTACAAAGCGCCTAACCGGCCGCATGCTCGCGCGTCCACGTTGCCCAAGGATCGTCGGCCGTCCGATCGTCTCGTCCGCGAACATCCAACCGTTCATACTGCTTTAACTTTTAAAAGAAAAAGGTCCGTTCGTTTCATAACGAGACGGGCGCATCGGCGGGTTGGCTAGCTGGGCTGCCTTTCACTCCGCCGAGTGCGGTTCGAATCCCAGGCTCCGCCCTTTTTCCCGCATATTCTTCGCGTACGTGCGCTCGCCCGCAGGCAGCTCAGCCTTTATCCCGCATACGCGCGCTCGCTCGCGGACAGTTCGCTCGCGCCCGCGCCTGCACGCTGCTCGTCATGAGCGATTTTTTTTTTCAGAGTGTTGACAGGCCACTGGCCCATTTACTTTGCTAGTTTTTTACAAGCTGCGATCAAATTATTTAATTCTTCAATAATAGTTTTGACTTTAATGTCTAAATTAAAAAGAATGATTCCTCCGAAGTCTTGAGCGTGTTTGCTTCACTACCAATCAAACCTTTTGCCATAAATGTTTTTTTCCCTTAATTTTGGTTTGGCATACTTTTTGTAGGTATGTAGCTCCACCTGTTATGACCTAGACCTTAGCAATCTTGCACAATATGGGACCACTTTATCGGCTCCCAACGAAGTAGAAAAGAATGGGCGGTTAATTGCTACACTGTGAAATAGGACATGATATTGGCATATCATATCCATTTATGCACTGTACGGTATTTTCTTTATTCTTTTTTATTTGTCGTCGTTGGCTTTTGGATATGCTCTTTAATTATTTATCTTATTAAAAAAATTTAGCATAAATTTGTTCTCACTTGCAGCAGAGAGATAGTAGGTTTATGGTGCTTCAAACTTTTTGTAAAATTTTCCCCCTAAGCACAAATGAGTAGTGAAGTACTCTACCAAAAAATCTTCTCAAAACTCCTCGCAGAAAAATCAAACACCACAAGCTGATATGATCATCGAGCAAAAAGTTTGGAGCTTAGTGTTCAACTAATTACTCCCAAACAGTGCAAGAACATGATTCCAAATTTTTGTAGTGGATATATAGACGAGTCACACACCTTCTCCAACAAGAATCACTTTAAAATGATTTTTCTACTTTTTTCTAAAATTCAAACATTGACTGCTGCGCGAAGAACAAATTCTGCACAGATTTATAACTTGATGGAAAACTTGATATCTAGTCAATCCTATGGTACAAAAGAGATGTAAAACCATTTGAGCACAATTAAGACATCATGGATCAGAAGCATAAAGAAGGACAGGAGTCAAATAAACTAGTTGCAACAAAAACCATCAAAGCAATAAGATCAAAACATATGAGCTAGAAAGAACAAAACATGAACTTGAAAAACGGAGGTTTCATTGCATAAATAGTTGGAATATTACAAATCGTTCTTGCGAACACAAGCAATCGCAGGTGCTAGCCTCTCTCCCACACACCTTTCTCATAAATATGGAATTTCTAGTTCCATGGGTCAGAGGAGGTGCTCCCCCTCCCCCTCTATTTATAGCCTCAGGTGTGAGACCCCCTAAACCCTAGGGGTTGCCTTCACCCTTGATCTGAGGATTAACGGTGTACAACACAAACCTTGTAACTCTCTCCCGACTAGGAATATTTGCGCTATATTCCTCTGGAAGCATCCTCACAGCATCCTGGTCGCCAGCCCACGCCTGGTCCCACTAGTCAGTCCCAGTTCGCCGCCAAGTGAACAATTCCCAGCCTCCAGCTGTCCCGGATCCTTGTCACAACGAAGCTTCATATCCACGCCATCTCTTATGACCGCCAAGCAGTGATAACGAAACCGCGGTTAACCGGCAAACCGGTCCGGGTCGGTTTTTGAAAAACCGGTCGGCTAGGTTTTAATTAAATCCAGATTTGGTTCAAATTTGAAAATTGGTGAAAAAATCTAAAAAAAATTCCATAAAATAGTAAACATTATTTTATGACTATTGGCTGAAACAGAATTTGGAAATTCAAATTTTTTACCGTTATTTAATGTGATTTTCATTTGATATGAATGAAAATATTGGAATATAGAAGAAAAACAACATATATATTTAATGGGCTGCCTCCTAGGCCTATTTCGATTTTTTGTAACATATATATTTATGTTCCTATAATTGTTTCTATTTTTAAAAATCAATTTTTTATTTTTTCCTATTTTTCTTTAATATTTCTATTTTCTGCAAAAACCGCCCGTCTAGCCGAGCTAACCGACCGGTTAGACGAGAAAACCGGTGGGTTAGCCGACCAAACCAAAATTTGTATTCAAATTTCAGTTTTTCAGTTTTTGCTCGAATTTTCCGGTTAGCCGCGGTAACTGCTCAGTTAACCGAACCAAGCCTACTTCGGTTTTTGGGCTCGGTTCGGTTTTGTAATCACAGCCGCCTACACGTCCCCTGACGCCCAAACCTCAAGTTCGCCTCCATGGAACGGCGTCAGCCACGTACCCATCGGCACCTGCATCAAAGAGATGAGTCCAAACGAAACACTTACCTTCTCATGCAAGGTTAACTTCACAAAACATCATCAACATCAAAAACCGTGCACAAAGGAATCATTAGAATGCAATTATTCACACAGCCAGTAGTCCCCACTAGACACTCTTAATTTCGCGTCCGTTTCGACAAATGCTTTACCAAATTACTTCAAAATCTTACCAAAGTAAAACACCGTCACATATATTCATCACAACACCGGAGTATCCTCCATATAGATGTCAACAATCGTTTATGACCATGCAGGATCCAGATGACTCATTTTGCCTGGGTTTCAAATTAGAGAGAAATCAATCCAAAGGCATTGCAAGGAGAGAAGAGTAAAGTATTTATTTAGAACAGAATAGTTTCAACTTACAAATTACTAAAATGTTTTTCTTTTTTTTAAGGGGAAGGGGGTGTTGTGGGGCTAACTTTTGAGACTTCTTCTGTTTATTTTGTAGTTGGTTTTGTTATCAGTTAGTTACCTTTTCTATGTGTTTTGCGATTGCCTTTTTTTGTTACTTGTAAATTATTATTTTTTGTTAACCTTTCCAGCACTTTAGAACTAGCTTTAACTACGCGTGTACGTATGGTTTTATCTGATGGCTTGAAAAAGTAAATAGCCGTCAATGTCTAGCAAACTCTAGGACGATGCCTATTGATCACGAGAAATTAAAGATGAAGAAGGTAATAATTTTTTTATTAACACACGCAGTTAAATTGTCAACACAATAGTACGATGGCAGGCGACAACTCAAGGATAATTAGCTTTTGATGAACTGACCTTCGTGGCCGTATTGGTTTGCATCTATAAATAGTACAATAGCGAACATGCCCCCCTCCACCTCGCCACATGGCAGGTTTCTCGCCCCCACGGTGGCCACGTCGCCAAAAAATCGTCAGCCGTTCGATGCTCATCCAACGGTCTCAACGAGTCGGCGGCTCCCCGTGGCCTTCGTTTGGGCACGTCGCTCTCCCTCCCCTCACCTTCTTGGTTGCCTACCAGGCCCTGCCTCCCCGCACCACCCGCTCTCACCCGGCCCTCGGTTGCTTCGCCCCAGAGCGTCGGCCTCGCGCTCTGCCTCCTCCTCAAGCCCGCGCGCTCCGCCTCCTCCTCCAGCCTACGCCTGCCCCCGCTGCCGTCCGCCTTCTTCCACCGCGGAGCCTCCTTCAGGCCGCCGCCATCCACCTCCTCCAGCACACTCCCCCGCCGCCGTTGAGAGCCCTCCCCTTGCCTCTGCTCTGCCTATCCCGGTGGATCCAGCGACGGCCGTCTCTCCAGTGGCCAGATCCGGCGTGGGCAGCACCTTCCCCGCCGGGATGGTGCAGTACCCACACACG
The DNA here is from genome assembly GCA_005191435.1 of Raddia distichophylla. Lineage (NCBI taxonomy): Eukaryota > Viridiplantae > Streptophyta > Magnoliopsida > Poales > Poaceae > Raddia > Raddia distichophylla. The sequence continues at coordinate 553,459 of SPJY01011861.1, read as the reverse complement.
GTGGCCATGGTGCTCCAGATGCTTCCCGAGTAGTGCTGAACTATTGAAGAAAAAGATTTTGCTTGCTATGTTGCCAAATAATATTACTTTGAGTTAGCTTTTTTTATATTGTTTAAGGTATTAACATGTAATCAAGGTCATCAGTGCTTACATATATTTACTTTTGCCCAATGTGCATCTATGATTAGTTATAATAAGTTGCAACATCGAATGATTTTGAGCAGTAATACAGATGGCACATCCTGCTTTTGGTGTTTCACGCATGTCAATTTCTATACGTGGTGAGCAAGTGTGTTGATCAATTTCACCAATAATGCATGTGGCATCACTTTCTTTACACCATTCTATAAAGAGTATCTATTTGGTTAACTCATCACTTTCTTTACACCATTCCATAAAGAGTATCTATTTGGTTAACTTGACCAAATTCCTATTTGGTTATACCGTTCTATACATGCATGATCTTTGTTTTGGCAGGTTCATGTGTATTGATGCTAAATAGCCCATACATGGACACACAATTCTTATCCATGGCTTATCATCATCTTTCAATGTACATGCAAACATTGAAAGTTATTCCTGACATGGTTGGTGGCCGCCGGCGCGGTGCGGGATACCGGTGTGCTCCTTGTGGACCATGGCGGCCACCTTCTTCCTAGTGCTCTACCGCTACGATCTGTGGCCGCTGGTGGATGACGCAAAAGAGGATAAAGGTACTTGGCCACAACCCTTGAATTTTCTGTATCCGTGGATTACTGCATGTCTCCAATCCACCATCCTAATTTTTTTTCTCAATTAGTATTTCTTTATATCTAGGCAATTTCCCTCTCAGTTACTCAGTTAGTGGTTTTTATACATCTAGGACAAATTGTGACAGATCGTTAGATGGATTAGGGGAGGATATTGTTTGAAGACTTGAAAGGTTCGTTTTTGTTCACCAAATAGGTAGCTGCTTGCAAGAACTCTGTAAAGACAAGGGTTAAGTATTCAGTTGGTCCTAGAAAATCATTTTTAAATTTTAACTGAACCTTTTTCTTTTTGTAAGTTTCTGACTTCAAATAATTCAAGATAAGAACCAATGAATCCAACATTTAGATGACTTTATGAATGCTGACTAAGATAGTGTGTCCTACCGTGCCTCAGCTGAATTTCTCACAGTGTGCTAAGCAGAATACCAAAAGTATTGAACATATGGGCTGAAAATTACTGGTATTGAATCCTCGATTTCGTGAAGAAAACTAGCAATAATTTTTTTACCACTACCATTGTTCATCCGTAAAACTGTAACTTATGTGTAATGTTAACCAGAGGTTTCGAGCAAAAGTGGCCCATCAAATAAAACTATGTTCTCTTCAGCATTTTCTACACGTCCATATACATTGCTGATGTCATTAATTGTCTACTTTAAGCATCGTCATGTGCATTTGTTTAAACATGTTTAGCCAACCAAAACGCCGCAATTTCCATTCGTGTGCGCCATGGGCGCGCAAGCTCAACTAGTTATCATGATAGCTGGGCAAACTAGCAATTAGTAGAAACCGTGAAGGGTCACAGCTAGCTGGAAACGTCTCATCCAACGAAAAATTTATTATCTTTGGTAACTTTTGCATGCATGCTAATCGGTAGGCTAAGTCATGGTTTTTTTTTTCTGATTTGATCGACTGAACGAATGAAATGACTAAATTTTAAGAGATTTTAAAGGTAATCACGAGATTCAAATCGATTTCGTTTAACTTATTTTTTTAAATGTTAGGATCCGTCTTAGAGATAGCGAAAACAGGCTCTAAAAATTCAAAGCCGTTATGTTTTTAAACTACAAAGAATATGACCTTAGTCTTGAAGTTAGATTAAAAGAATTAGTCGCTAAATAAATGAAAAGTTAAACTAGCCGAGTTGGGTCGAATTATTGTGATCTAATGAGGCGGGGACAGAGCCTATCTATACTTTCACTTGACCTCACCTACGTATCTCCTAACCCTCACACCGAGTTCAATAAAGTTTCTTCTTTCCCTGAACCACAATATTGTCCCGTATTTCAGCGTTGATCATACTTGGCTAATACTCCGGTCCGATGTGTTGTGAGGCCCATGTGACCCATGTGGATGTGATGGTGGGATTAGTCTCATATTGCTAGTTGAGACAGAGCTGTAGTAACGTATAATGGTTGTTGGAGCCAAACATAGCACCCCGGATTAACCCTTTTGGACGAAACGATGCCAAAAGTCCAAGTGGGGGCTATGCATGCATGGGCCAGCCCCGTAGGTGGGCTAGGCTCTAAGCGATTTTGGGTCAGGGTGTTACAGATGGTATGAGAGCATCAATCCTCGCTATGCGGCAGATCGTGTGGGCTTAGTTGCGCGAGCATATTGCCCATGGCTTGTGTGGGTTCAGAGTGATTACACAGCATGGCATATGGGTCGGCACTAAACGCACGACTGTATATCGAGGGAGTCCTGGACATTTGCCGCTTCGGCGGTGTGCTGACGAGGGCGTCACTCTATTAAGCGTGGGTGAGTGTAATACTCCGCCCTCGTCAGTCTATTAAGGGTGGGTGAGTGCAATACTCCGGCCTGATGTGTTGTGAGGCCCATGTGGATGCGATGGTGGGATTAGTCCCATATTGCTAGTTAAGAAAGAGTTCTAGTAGCATATAATGTCTGTTGGAGCCAAACATAGCACCCCGGGTTAACCCTTTTGGACGAAGCGAGGCCGAAAAATCTAAGTGGGTGCTATGCATGCGTGCGCCAGCCCCGTAGGTGGGCTAGGCTCTAAGTGATTTTAGGTCAGGGTGTTACATCGGCAAACATGCTGTATTTTTTAAAAGGGGTATAGATTTTATTCTCATCCAAACGCTTTTAGAGAGAAGTCATTCGCTAAACATAAGATAACTAGGTAAACATCAGGCTCTTTCAGGACTCAAAACAAACACGGCATACGGCTCCATTCCAGCAGGCATCGTTGCTGCCGATGGCCGACGCAGGCAGTGGCACACTGACACCATTCCAACAGGCACCGTTCCATAGCTCGCCTCTAAAACTTAGGCCTTGCCACGTGTGAATAAAAAAGTGAAAATTATCATCTATTTTGATTTACAAATTGGGCCATACGACCCATGTATGTTTAGAGGCACAGCCTCAAGCATACACGGTAAGGGCATGGTGTATTTTCGTAAAAACAATTCTGATACTTCTTATTTTGGGCTAATAGTAAGCGACGAGAGTGGTTTTTTAAGTCGCATGTCATAAGAAGCAGGGATAATTACATTCATGTCATTATTAAGTTTTTTCACATTTATTTCATTATAAAGCCGATATTATTGCTGGTGTCATTATAATTTCAAATATGTTGCATCAATACCATTTTTAGGTTGAAATGATCGCTTCTTCTTCTTCTTCTTCCTATGTTCCCCTTTCCTTTCTTCATTTCCTCTCTCCTCCAGTGACCTCTTCTCTCTTCCTCTCCTCCCCTTGACCTCTTTCTGGTGGGACCTCGTGGCAGCAGCGGCGCGCGAGACCTTGACAGTGACGGCGCGGGGGAGCTCATGGAGGCGTGCATATAAAATTGATATTGTCACCGGTGCCATTATAATTTCAAATCTATCGCATCCGTGCCATTTTCAAGCTAAAATGACCCCACTGTCTTCTTCCTCTGTTCCTCCCTCCTTCCTTCATTCTCTCCTCTAGGCTCTAGTGACCTCTTTTCTCTTCCTTTCCACCCCACGGTGACCTCTCTCCAGTGTGACCTCATGGTGGTGGCGCATGTGGGACCTTGACGGCGGCGGCACGCGGGAGCTCGTGGAGGCGAGCATGAGATTTGCAGCGGCGGCGTATGAGAGCTCAGTGGCAGCGCGCAGGAGCTCAGCGGTAGAGGCGAGCGCGGGACCTCGTGGTGGTGGCGCGTGCAAGAGCTGAACGGCGGTGTAGTGAGAGAAGGGAGTTTGTCGAATTCGTTGATTTTATATTCTTTATTACTATGTAGTTTTTTTTTTGCTAAATATACATACTCACACACTTATTTCTATGTTTCAATCGTTTCAGTCAATCTAAAATGGTACACCGGTAGGACAGAAATTGCACTTGTTAACACCGTGCAATTTTAGCATAGTTATAGTGGATTCTATAAAAAAATTGACTTATACTTATTTTATTTCAGACGATCGTGCGTTAGACGGTCCCATAATTTACGTATTCAAATCTAGTTATGTAAAAAAAAAATCATGACACCCAAGATTCAAACTTTGACGTCAATTATTTGCGATTGAAGTGGGTAATTTCTTTTCTACCATAGACCTTTGTGTAAATTGAAGATATATCGTTCACAATCATCGATCGAGGGGGATTTTATTGTAAATTCCCCACCAATCACATGGGCCGCAGGTCCAGGTCCGATGGGTAGGTTCTAACAGTAGTACAGTACCATGAAAGAGAGAGGGGGGCAAAGGTAGATCGGTCCGAGAAGAAATTTATTCCGCTAGCCGAGCCAGGTAGCGGTCCCTTTCTTTCAATTTATTCGTTCGATCAGTCCCTGATCGCAATGTTGGCATGGCAACCCGGCGCACGCACGCACGCGGTTTCAAAAAACGCATGCGCGCGCAGCGCTTGTCGGTTGTCGCACGAGAGAAACAACAGTAGGAGCAAAGCTTTCGGTTCGATGCCGAGGCTGCGTGCGTGTTGACCTCTTGCTTTTCTTCTCTTTTTAGTTTTTCCTGGGCGCGCCTCGCTTCCCAGCGTCTCGCGTCGTCGTGGGATGGGAGTCAGACCGGGGACCCGAACGCGACGTCGCCACACGGCCGCGCGCGGGGCAGTCAAATCCGTGTGCGGGCTGACCGCTGGCGGCGATCGCCGGGACAAGGGGTCTCTTCGCCGCTCGCTGCAGGACGTCTAGAGGAGGTAAATAGGAATTGGTTTTTACTCTTTCTGCGCGACACGTTTCGAAACATATTTTTTAAAAAACGCTTGCAGGTTAGAAAGTCAGAAAGCCTACGTAATAAGAACCATCCTGATTGGATATCCGAACAAAAAGATAAAATTTGTGTAAGCACTACTGTGCAGAGAAATAATAAACGGTTATTTCACCGCAAGTTCAGAACGTGAATGTAACACCCAAATTGAGCCAAACCGTCAAATTTGATCAAAATTCAGTAGAATTCAAACAGTGGCGGACGCAGGATTAAAATCAAGCCTGGGCGAACTTAACCCTAAGAATCGTCATCGAATTAACATAATATCTATTTGTATAATTTAGATATACTTCTGGAAGGCAAACAATTTCTATTGTGTGTGATTTTCAACCTCAAAGTCGTATTCAAAAGCTTCTGGGAGAACATGTCAAGTCATCATATTTTAAAACCGTCTAATTACGGTAAAATACCTATTTAAAACAATATGCTTATTAGAATATTAAATCAAACTGTTATCGTAAGTGATGCTTCTCTTATACTCGAAGACCTTTTCATTTAAAACTGGATGAAAAGAAAAAAAAATCAAATCCACATGTTCTATTTATAAGTGGATGGATGTAGAAGGCTAGAAGCAAAAAAGGCGCATGAGAATCGAACTAAACACCTTAGGGAAGCTAGCATTCCAGCCTAGCCAACTACGCTAGAGATATTGTTGTTTTAGGTTTGTAGTATTGACTTCTTTATATAGAATCAAGGGTATGTATTAGGCTAAAATCCAAATTCAAGCCTGGGCAGCGGCCCCACCAGCCCTAGTGGTGGATCCGCCCCTGAATTCAAAATTGTTAAGCTTTTCCTCAGATTGGGCCTTACTTGGGCCATTTTTAGGCCGAATCCTGGCCAACCCGCTCTGCCTTTCTCCCTATTTCTCTCTCTCACCGCTTTCTCTCTCACCCCGACGCCTCTCACCTCTCTCTCCCTGCCGCGGTGTTGATCGCCCGTGGACATGCGAAGTGGTGGCTCAAGCTCGCGACGACACCTAGCTCTCAACCGCTTAAGCCGTGCCACGCTGGTGTCGCCGTGCCCTCACCTCCCCGCCGGTATAAAAATGTCGCCGCTGTCGTGTTTTTCCTCTTTCCTCCCATTTGCTTCCTTCCCCGAACGCTTCTGTTCCTTTTCTCTGTCCATGGCTACACACCGAGCTCCCCGAGTATCACCAACGTCGCCGGAATCGTTGTGTTGGTCGGAATCGCTCGCTGGACCAAAACTGTGCCGAACCGGTCACCGTCGATTCCTCTCTTCACGGTACGATTCAATCCGATTCCTTCTGTCCGTAGAACCTACTCTAACTCATCTCCATTTCCCCTCAACCAATTTGGACAGTGCCTCGCCGGAGTGTGCTCGCCGTCATTGCTCTGTTCGGTGTCGTTGCTGGGTCGCACATCGGCTCGATCCAGCCGTGCCCCGTCCGCTCCACGGCCACGGTAAGCATGCTCTTGCCCTTCCGCAACTAGCTTGCCCTTTTATTTGGGTAGTATCGTATTCTAGCACTGCCGTCGTTTGATGCCATGTCAATCCACCGCCGCCGGCAATGGAGCCGCCGTGTCCGGCCACTGTCGGCCGTGACGAGGGCACCAATAGATGCGCATAGTCTCACTAAGTTTATAGGTAGCATATACAACTAGTGGCATAGCCCCTAGTGCTGGCGAGCCTCGGTTTTGCCTTCGGTAGCATGCGCCGGCGAGAGGTTGAAGACGATGATGTCAGTGTGACGACATCATCCCAACCGTCGTGCGTGCGTGAGCTGCTGGCAGAAGGGTCCCACCTGCCAGTTTCTCCCTCTCTGTTTCCTCGCAAGTCACCTATTCTGAGTCGCCGATTAGTGGGCCCTGGCCCCACGTGCCAGATTAAGTGGAGGTGTCTTCTGGTTTGACACCTTCGACGTCGCCGCCTAGCGCACCCGCGCTGGCAGCTGGGCCGTGCTGCCTAATGGGCCGGTTCGGTCTGCCGCACTGTGCCGTTAGCTGGGCCACGCCGTGCCGCGCATATTATCGGGCTTGACCCATTACCGTTCCGACACTTTTTCTCTAGGTTTAGGCTTGGTATATTTCAGCTTAACGTAGCATAGCGTAGCGTTTTAGCAAAATTTGAGAGTATTTAAAAATAGGTTTAAATATTTTTAAAAATAATTTAAAAATATTTTTAGGATCTTTAAAAAGAGTACTAAAAACCCAAGAAAAATCATTACAAATTACTAAGCCAAATAGGCTATATAAAAAAGATAAATTTTACAGAAATGCTATGCTACACTACACTAAGCTAAAATATACAAGGCCTTAACTGATTTAAAATATCCCAAAAATAGATATACATTTATTAAAAATAGAAAATTAGCTCCAAAAATTCCTAGAAAATTATAGTAAATACTAGGATCGATCTACAACCCAAGAAAATTGTAACTTAGGTATTGACCCATAGAAGGGCCTCTGAATATATTAAAGAAGATATATAGAAGCATAATTGCATTTTCCAAAAATAGGAATTCTTAGGGGTATTTTAGTAAATTCATCCTTAGTTTTCCTAAACCACCGTAACAATAGCAGCTCCATCTAGAATCGATACTCAAGCCTTGCATTTTTGCATATGCCTCGGCTAAATATTAATTTGAGGTTTTCTCTCTAATAGATGAGCCTGCTCCCGAGGAAGCATTTTCGGAAGCAAGTCAAGTACACATCAGTGATCCACAAGGCGATTTAACACCCTATCTCATTCTTCTACCTAGTTTTATTAAATTATCTTGTTTGAAATATCAAAAAGCATGCTCGATATAATTTGAAACTGCCTATGTTGTTATTCATGATATAATCATGCCCTGTCTTTGTTATGTTTGCCATACATGATCCCTTGATATCATGATTGCTTGGTTGCCCACATATTAAATAAAAGGAAAAAGTGTTATTTTGGTCCCTCAACTTTCACGTTTGAGCCAAATTCGTCCCTGAAGTCCAAAACCAGTTTTCGCACGTCCCCCATCTTTCAAAACAGTGCCGATTTGGTCCCTTGACCGGTCAAACCCGGATTGGAGGGCGGTTTTGGCTGATGTGGCGCTGATGTGGCGTTTTTAGCTGATGTGGCGCTCATGTGGCACACCACGTGGCTTTTTTTTCACGAGTAACAGAACAGCAGGAAAAATAATTTTGTAGAAATTCATACGTTGCTCAAATGGAAAAGTTATTTATACAAATAATATGCGTATTGAAATGATCTACAACTTTCGTGATGAACCCAAATTCATCCGAGCAACATAAGACCTCGAAAATGGCGAATTACCGAGGACGGTGCCGTCGGCCCGGAAGCAGGCAGCGACAAAAATATTTTTTATAAATTCATGAATTGCTCAAATGAAAAACTTTTCTACATTAAAAAGATGAGTCTCGAAATTATATACAACTTTCGTGTTCAACCCAAATTCATCCGAGCAATATCAGACCTCGAAAATGGTGAATTACCGAGGACAGTGCCGTCGGCCCGGAAGCAGGCAGCGACAAAAATATTTTTTATAAATTCATGAATTGCTCAAATGAAAAACGTTTCTACATGAAAAAGATGCGGCTCGAAATGATCTACAACGTTCGTGTTCAACCCAAATTTATCTGAGCAACATAAGACCTCGAACATGGCGAATTACCGAGGACGGTGCCGTCGGCCCAGAAGCAGGCAGCGACAAAAATATTTTTTATAAATTCATTAATTGCTCAAATGAAAAACTTTTTTCCATGAAAAAGATGCGTCTCGAAATTTTCTACAACTTTCGTGTTACACCCAAATTCATCCGAGCAACATAAAACCTCGAAAATGGTGAATTACCGAGAACAGTGTTGTCGGCCCGAAAAAAAGCCACGTGGTGTGCCACATCAGCTAAAAACGCAACTTCAGCGCCACATTAGCCAAAACCGTCCTCCAATCCAGGTTTGACCGGTCAAGGGACCAGATCGGCACTGTTTTGAAAGATGGGGGACGTGCAAAAACTGGTTTTGGACTTCAGGGACGAATTTGGCTCAAACGTGAAAGTTGAGGGACCAAAATGGCACTTTTTCCTAAATAAAATGTTTAGACTTCCTAGTCTTGGGCAAAAACTGCTTAGATTTGCTTAGGTCTTACTAATTTAATCGGGTATCCGATCCCGCATTGGTGAGACAGAACTCATTAGTGGACTCAATGGCAATATACACCTTGATCATGATGAATTTGCACTGCATGTGTTGATGTGATATTGGTTTGAGCTATGGGTTGATGCTGTGTGGTTAACGGGAAACGAGACTAGGAATGATGGAAGAGAAGGGTGATGGGAAGGATAGACCCAGAAGCGATATCTGTGTGCTATCTATCTATGTAATAGATAAAAATGAGAAGGTGGAATGTCCAGATGGAGTATGGGCTCGCCTGGAGGGGTGCTCATATGTTGTGCACAGCGGGAAGTTGTTGACCCTTTCTATGTGTGAGAATTGGTTCCTAACACCACAATGGGTGGCCATCGCACGGTAGCGCAGGATTGGTGGTTTGTGTAACCTAAAAGAATTGTGTAGCCTTAGGCTTGTGTAACCTTAAGCCAACCTGAGGGGAAGGTGAATTCGACCGTCACTTGTGTAGTGATCTGACCCTATCTGCTGAGGTGGACTATAGGGACCAATGCCATCCGTTGAGCGGCAAGTCAACCGGAAGGGTGGGTTGGGTAACCAGTTCGTCGGAACTTGGTGAGATGGTGGTTCGCAACGGGGATTGCCGACTCGGGAATGATGGTGTGGTGAAAGAAGATAGGATACGGGAATGGTTCGTAGAGGGTTCCTGTGTGGCTTGAATATTGGATTTAATGAGTTTAACTTATAATCTCTTCTCGACATCTTTTTTGAGATGTCTTTTCTAAAATGTCCAGGTATAGGTTTTTGTAAATATATGTTAATTCTAAATTTGGCTTTTCTGCAAAGAAAATTAAACTTAACTCCACTATATGACCTTTACCACTATTATGCATTAAGGACGGTGTTAACTTATAAGTGCGGTTTGATTGCGCACTTACCCTCGCACCCACTCACCATTTTTAGATTACAGAGACTCGGAAGATGGCGATTATGCTTGTCATGAAGAAGGAGATCCAGCGTTCGATGATCACAACCAAATTTAGGCTCTCCTGCAGTCTGGGGTCAAATGCATAGCTAGGGTTCTCATATGTAAATCAAAGTCTGGTTTCTGCTAGCGACTGCTCTTTTGTTGTAATATAAACACTCTGTGACAACTTTTGTTGGTGCCAAGTACCAAACTTGGTTAATACTCTCAGTTTGTAATAAAGTTCTTCGGTATTGTATGAGATGATCCAGCTATGTAATGTGAGGCACTAGTATACTGGTTCAGAGACTAGTGCAATTTGACAGTAAGCAAATTTGAGGCCCCGTCAGCGAAATCCATATAAATCTCGATTCCCTTCATCAATGAAGCTCAAATTTGAAACCTAACTTCCCTACGATTATTAAGGTCCTTTTTTGATTCATGGTTTGTCTCGATTTTGCTTCGTTGAGCCGAAAGTTGAGCGTCTTTAAAAAGAAGCACATGTGACTAAAAACAAAAAAAAATTGAGAAAAAATCTAAAAACCTAAAAAAAATTATCAAAATGTTGCACGGAATGACCTAAAATCATGGATTTTGGCTCAGCCAACAAAAACCAAACCAAACCAAATCACGTATCAAATAGTGCTTTAGTCCTAATCCTACCTAGAACCAAGACTATTTGATCCTAAAAGTTCAACCTTTATACGTTCTATCAATTCTAGGTCAGGAACCAAGCAAAGACCTGTACTTTCGAACACCTAAAATCATCAATGGCTTATTTGAGGTAATTTATATATGTACAATGCAAGAGCAAGTGCAACACAAGTAATTTCTCAGAACTGTAGGACTTGGGAGCGAGTGAGCAAGAAGGGAAAGACACGGATGAGTAGGAGCAAGCGAGCGGCACATGCAATGCAATGTAGGCAGAAATCACGCTGATAGGACCAAGTGAGCAGGTAAGTGAGTGGATGTGAGATGGCAAGTGCGCCGACCTTTGGAGGTCGAAATGTTCGGATTGTTGTGCCCTATATACCGGATCGTGGTAAGCTGGGGCAAGAGAGTAACTAGGCCTGGGGATACTGGATTTAAGAATCCCTAATTCTATCCTCAAATTAAGATATGTTTTGTCGGTAGTGGTTCAAAGGGCTGGCTACCAATAGAGATGAGGTAGCATTTACTTCCTTTGCTAATTTGAATTGATTCTTAATTGATTCGATTCGATAATTTAAAACTACTAGGCTAAGATGTCAGGAATCTTGATATCCAAAGGGCTCCTAAAGGGCATCTTTTTTTTCAATATAAGATTGAAGAAGGGACTCCACGGAAGAATACCCATATTTCCTAATTATCATACATTTTATTTATCGCACATCTTATGTTATGGTACCTACATACACTAAAGAAAGGGCTACCGATTCTGTCGAGAATCAGGTTGAATAGACTGATCAAAAATCAATTTTGGGGTTGTGGATAAAGTCTCCTCATTCTTTCATACAGGGATAGAAAGTGGGGCTGTAGGGTTTAGGTTAAAAATATACATAGGCAAGGTAGGTATCCAATAAATATTTATCTATCTTAATTTTATGGTATATTCTAACGTCCTTTGCTTATAAAAAGGGTAACAAAAGGAAGAAAAATCTTCCTATTCTCGGCTTTTCTATTCAAGACATCGTCTCCGCACTCTTTTCTTAAGGAATTTTAAGGAAAAGTGTTCTTGTGTCATTTGACACTTTTATTGGGGAAGGGCATAGGTCAAGCTATTCTGGGTACCTTCCGATGGGCCAAACCCAGCACGCGGGAGAGGCGCCCTTTTACCCGGCAGACAATTCTTCATCCGTCGAGGAAACCTATTGTCCAATGGATCCTTAATCAAATCACTAGGTCACTTCTGACCTTGATGGGCAACGCCACAGCACATATGGGCGTGATTATGTTAGTCATGGGCATTAAGTGCTCACCACGTGGTCCTACGCCATCACTGGACCGGGAATACCTTCTGTAGGGATGGTAACATTTTTTGTTGCCACATGTCTCGGGCAAGAGTTTGCTTGGAACGCTTGCGGAGGAACTCTTGCAGGAGAGCTGATCCAGGTGCTACGTGTACCGAACAAATTTTTCCCAGGACACCTGCGGAGCGATCTCGCAGAGGGGCATGGCCGTGTCGAGCCATGAGCCGCCGGATAGGGCTTTTGGGCCCCATGGGGCTTTCTTGTGGCGCTACATGGATCGGACTGGAGGCTCAATCCCCGACACACGATACATGTCATATTTCTAGAGAAAATAGATATCTCTAGTGATATAGCATATTGGTAGAGACAACAGTTATCTCAATCATTATATATCTATTGATCCATGATCATCACATGGAGTAACTGAAAAGACAACTAGTTGCACAGAGATATCCATGCAACACTAATTATAGAGTTTCTTTCTTTAAATATACTACTGGTATTGAGTCGACTCATAGCGTGCGCGCTCTCCTCTCCTCTTGTTCTTAAAAACATAATGTTTGGGACATCGACACAACATTCAAAAATATAACTTTGTCCAATAATTAACATTGCAAATTGTTTATACAATCTAAACAATGATGATATTATGAAATATATATATATGATTTTTATGTGCCTAATCTTAATTTATTTGAAAGATATTTATAGATGAATTTTTCAAACTTTGATTTAGGACGTACCTTCATTTTCAAGATGTAAGTCACGCGTGCTCTATCGTCATGTGTACACACGACTCTTGTCTCTAGTTGCACTTCTTGAGTTCTGCTTTGACCCACCGATCGATCGAGTGTAACGCAAGCAAGTCCATCTTCTCATTTTCAACTTCCGAGTCATGCGCATGCAACCATGGTTAAGATCTATCTATTATACTATTAAAAGTAGAGGAAAACGGAGCCACCATGTTAGTCTACATCACCTAGATTATTTCAGCCATTCGATCAACGGTGGAACCAAATTATAACGGTCTAGATCAATCAAAGAAATTCTCACATAAATTAAGAAAAAAACTAAAAGATCTATGCCGCTGATTTTTGTGGAGAAAAAATTAAAAGATCTATGCTGCTGATTTTTGTGAGGCCGGATTATAAAGGCTTAGATTGAAAGAAAAATATTAGAAATTCAGATTAAATACTAAAGATAATATAATATGATTATTTTAGTCGTTTGATCAACCCTGGGACCAAATTATAACGGTCTTGATTAACCAAAGAAATTCTTACTTAAATCAAGAAAAAGTAAAAGATCTATACAGTTTAGATTATAAAATATTAGAAATTCAGATTAAATACTAAAGCTGATATAATATATTAGAGATATAATATATTAGATCTATACAGTTCAGCATTTGCCAGAATAAATCTAACCGCGCAAACGCGTTGGACACCTCGCTCGTTTTTTTGTATATACCAACCACTTTGGCCTCCTCGGCAGGTGACCAGTTTGCGCCCTAATATAATGGCCATCCGTGGCCCATCCGGCCATCCCCTTAAGCGCCACACACTCGTAAATTCTACGGCTAGCTTTCTTGGTGTCATGTGGAGTTGTGGACCCATTAATTTGTCGCCTCTCGAGACTGGTGGCTCTCGCTACTGAGATGCATCCATCTGTGCTTGCTGACAGCATTTGGCGTAGGTAACATATGAGCAAGCTGTAGCATTAGTCGATCGTGCTAACGGAGCAGCAGAGGACACCAATAAGAAATGACACTGCTCATTGGCAAGACCAGGTACGTTGAGTCGTCGTGCTTGGATGTCCAAATCCAGTGGGTGGGTTACTAGGCTTTGTCTGGGTCATTGCTTCGAGAAACTTATTTTAAAAGGTTTATTCCGGCTATTTTAAAGTCGAACTAAATGCTTGACATAAAAGAATGAGTAAATTGCACTGTAGCACCTGGAAGTTGGCACCTTGTTTCACTTAGCCCTCAAAACTTGCATTTTACTTTCTCGCACCTTGAAAGTTGGCACCATTTGCACGGAGCATCCTGAAAGTTGGTACCGTTTCCACGAAACATCCTGGAAGTTGACACCATTTGCACGGAACCCCCCTGAGCCGTTATATCCACCGTTAGATGATGACGTGGCGCTGATAGGACATGTAAAAATCAGGAAAAAAATTAAGAATAACCATAAAAAATTTAAAAAGAAAACATAAAAATATAAAATTAAAAAAATATAAAAAAACTTAAAATTTTTTAAAAGAACTTAAAAACCATGAAAAAATTCTACCTGACCTGATGCGCATGTCTACATCACCTTCACTAGCAGTAGTTGTTCGTCGCTCTGGTTAGGTCTACCTCATCTTCACTACCTCACCTCACCCGATGCACCTGTCTACCTGAATTTTTCTGGTTGTTTGATTTTTTTATGTTTACTTTTTATTTGTTAATATTTTTTATAATATTTTAGGATTTTTTATGATTTTTTATGATTTTTCTAGTTTTTTATGAATTTTTAAATGGTTTTTGTTTTTTTTCTCTTATTTTTCTGATTTTTACGGTGGACATAACGGCTCGGGGGTTCCGTGCAAACGGTGCAACTTTCAGGGTGCGAGAAAGTAAAATGCAAGTTCTAGGGGCTAGGTGAAACAAGGTGCCAACTTCCGGGGCTACAATGCGATTTACTCTAAAAGAATCTCTGACAATAGAATCATTCCCTAACTATAAGTAAGCTTCATGCTGGTATATATATATAGATAGCATATATACAATCTCTTTAATACGTTGTTTAGGTCATTGTTTCAAAGAACCTGTTAAACGGCTTATTCTATCTACTTTAAGGCCGAACTAGATGCTTGATCTAAGAGTATATCTCCAATGATAGAATTAATCACTAACTATAAGTAAGCTTCGTGTCATTTATAAATAAAATATACACAATCTATTCAATGGGCTAGCTATACCATTATTTTTAAAAAATAATATGAGTCAATATATAATAGGGTCCATGCACCTTATAATTCACTCTTAGCTAAGAGCTAGTTTATATCTATCTCCTATCCTGCACATAAGCAAAAAAATGAGATGGAATCCATATAAATAGTTGACTTGACAATATTGGAGATACCTAAGACGTTTTTCAAAGCTTTTGAATTGAAGATCCCGAAGCCCAAATGTTCCGACTTCAAGAAGTTGCTTCCCCAAATTTCTTAAAATCTAGTAATGCAGTCGCAACCACATTGAACACAGAAGGCCTTATAGATAGTTGATTGACACCATTGGAGATATATAAGACGTTTCTCAATTAAAGCTTTTCAATTGAAGATACCGAAACCCAAATGCTCCAACTTTATGAAGCTGTTTCTCCAAATTTCATAAAATCTAGCGATGCAGTTGCAACCACTTTGAACAGAGCAAGCTCCGACAGACTACTATATGTAAAAGAAAACGTAGCAAGGTGATTATGCACAAGTGCTTAAGGAAAGAGAGCACGACGCTATCAACCTATATAAAAGAAAAGGAGTTTTTTTAGCACGCACCGCAATTGTTTTTAACCATTGATCTAATATGATCCAATGGTGTTTATGAGATATCAACCCCCACCACGTTTTCTTTGACTTTCCGATGACTTTTTTCAGTTTTCGATGACACATTCCCGATGTGTAAGTGCGTGAACGCACGATCATTCCTTGTAGTTGCCTACTTTGCGAAAAGAAGGCTGCCGTCTACGCCCGCCGCCCTCGTCGACGCCCGCCGCCGTTACATGCCCATTCCCATGTCTTTGTAGGCAACTGGACCGGTCGACAATCACATGGCCGTGGCCGCCGTGGGACGTGCAGTGGTGGTGGGGCCGAGGATGCATGGCGTTGCAGGGCGACGACCGTGCGTCCGTGACTGCCGAGGGGTCGAGGGACGCGTAGCGGCTGTGTTGTCGGGGACGCCAGGCGACACCAGGTGATGAGCACGGGGCCGCCGGGGGACGCGCAGCGGTGGTGGTGGCCGAGGACACACGGCGGCGTCGGGCAACGAGCGCGCAGCCGTGTGGGGGTGCGGCGACGGTGGTGGTCGGGGACGCATGGTGTCATCGGACGACGAGCACGCGGCCGGGGGGACGCGCAGCGGCGGTGGATGCAAGGGATGCATGGCGTCGTCAGGCGACGAGTGCACGGTAGAGGCCGCCGGGGGGACGCACGGCGGCGTGCGGCGGCGAGCGCATGGCGGCAGTGGCCGAAGACGCACAGCAGCCGGTCGACCAACGCGGCGGCAACTAGGGACTCGTAACAACGAGCATGCGTAATATCATCTTACGGACTCAAATCAGCCTTACAATGGACGATACAGGGTTAATAATACTCTCACCCCCATGGGGTTGAGAGGGAGTATTCTAAACTAGCATGGTGTTCTATACATTTGCACAGCTAGATTTGTCTGAATTAGTTAATTTGACAAGAATTCTTATTCCAATTATTATCTATTACAAAATTATGAATTTTTTTGTTGTATCGGATATAAACTTTTTCTTTTAATCTAACATGAACCTATATTTTTATTTTTTTATTCTTAATTTCTATTTTTTCAGTTCATGTGAAATATTTTTTAATCAAATCGATTATAATCCGGATCTACAACAATCAATGGTATAGATCTTGATTAATGTAGCTTTTTTAAAATTTTAGATTAATGTGGTGTTTTTATTGAACATGTTTTAATTATACGACAGATAGATATCAAACATGTTTATATTGGTCCTTTGTCGGGCTGAGGCCAGTTGGCGTTGAAAGTGGAAACTGTCGGGGATAAAATCACGGCCCATTGCCATGGCCTACTCTCTGACGGCCCAGTCGAACAGCCTCCTAGGGCCTGGCTCCCTAGAGGGCTCTTTCAGGCCCCTATGCATCCTGCCGAACAGCTTCCTGGTTGGCACGGTGCGTAACGGCCTAAGATTCCTGTTTGAGTCCGACTCGAGCAAGAGTTCTGCAAGGCTACGTGAAGACCCGGACGTAGTTTTCCGGATTGGAGCAGACGTCGTGATCCCCAAGAATTGGAGTATACCTTATCTACCTCGGGATGTATTTGGCATGTATACGAGTTCGTTACAATCTCGTGGTCAGCCCAGCCCAATTATCCCTTGGTAGGTCGGTTGTTCAGCACTATATAAAAAATGCCCCTACAGCGTGTAGAGGGCACCACCAGAAGATTAGCCAAGCTTAGCACGATCTGAAGCTAAGATCGCATAATACTTTCTGTACACCCATAATCTCGTCGAGACCTGTTCATCTCGCCGAGTTCCTCCTTGTAATCTCTTTCTCATATAAAGAAGCGCTGGACGTAGGGCTATTATCCCCCCTGAGAGGCCTGAACCAGGATAAAAACTCTGTGTTTGTCCCTGCTCGTTGATTGCTATTCGCCCTGCTCGGCAGTGTCTTCTATCTCCCTTTTTCAAGAACCTTAGTTGACTTGGGACTGATATCCCAACCGTCGACAGTTGGCGCCGTTCGTGGGGACACTAGTAGATCAAGCCTGTTCGAGCATGTCGAACTCGTTCAGCGACCAGGAAACTCTTCCTAAGGGCTATGACTCGGAAGGACAGGATGTCACATCCCCTGTCAGATCGGATCGATCCGTTCGATCTCGATTGCCTTCCAGATCTGGGACGAAACTTTCCGGCTACGTTCCAGAGATGGTCTTAGATCACGCTCCCGTCATTGACGATGATTTTGGAATCGACGATCTTTACGCTGGTTTAGATCTCTCGGATTCCAAGGCCATGTCGGTCGACTCTTCCTATGGCGACACAGTGATGATACCATCTAGTATACCACCGCTCGGCCGTCGCAACGTCAACATGGCCGGCGCAGGAAACTTAGGGGATCCTGCGCGGGCCGCGGCGACCGATGAGGCTACACCGGCTGCTCGCGAGCAAGAGGTTGTTCGCCGCAGTCTGGACGCCTCAATTAGTCAAACCTTGGTGCAGATTCGTGATCCAGTATACGCACGTGAATTTCGGCAACCCCGGTACGTTTCCAGTTTTCCAATTCCTTTCCTTAGCGTTGGTTTCCTTAAAACCTCGTTGCCCGGGTCCGCATTTAGCTCTTTATGAACCCAGGGTCGTTTATGTACCCCTGCCTGGTGAATAAAGGGACAAATCAGCCTGGTCTTTCACTCCCGTAGCGCTGTCCGCGTGCGAGCATGTCTTTTTATCTGTCAACGACCTATACAGCTCCGGTTAACCGAAACGGTGCACCGCCGAGGGAGTTCTGCCCACCGTAAACCGATTCTCATCGCAACGGGCATGCCCAAACGTAAGCCGATTCTCATCGCATCCGGGTACTCCTGGCGTTGGTTCCACACCGGCCAAGGTGACACCAACGCTACACGGGTCCATGTCGCCTCGCACGTCTTGCCTGCAGCTAAGGTCCCGGTCGCCTTTCCTGGTTAGCTGTCTTAGCCACAGCGGGGCTACACTTGCCCACACACGCCTTTGTTATCCATGTTACGTCCTTCCTGGAACGGTAATCCGAAGCAATGCACCACCAACGGAGTCCTGCCCACCGTAAGCCGATTCTCATCACAACGGGCATGCCCACCGTAAGCCGATTCTCATCGCAACGGGCACTCCTGGCGTCGGTTCCGCATTCGCCGAGGTGACACTAACGCTATCGGGGGACGTACCCGGGAAAGATTACACCGTGCAATTTTAGCATAGTTATAGTGGATTCTATAAAAAAATTGACTTATACTTATTTTATTTCAGACGATCGTGCGTTAGATGGTCCCAAAATTTACATATTCAAATCTAGTTATGTAAAAAGAAAAATCATGGCACCCAAGATTCAAACTTTGACGTCAATTATTTGCGATTGAAGTGGGTAATTTCTTTTCTACCATAGACCTTTGTGTAAATTGAAGATATATCGTTCACAATCAACGATCGAGGGGGGTTTTATTGTAAATTCCCCACCAATCACATGGACCGCAGGTCCAGGTGCGATGGGTAGGTTCTAGCAGTAGTACAGTACCATGAAAGAGAGAGTGGGGCAAAGGTAGATCGGTCCGAGAAGAAATTTATTCCGCTAGCCGAGCCAGGTAGCAGTCTCTTTCTTTCAATTTATTATTCGTTCGATCAGTCCCTGATCGCAATGTTGGCATGGCAACCCGGCGCGCGCGCGCACGCACGCACGCGGTTGCAAAAAACGCATGCGCGCGCACCGCTTGTCGCACGAGAGAAACACAGTAGGAGCAAAGCTTTCGGTTCGATGCCGAGGCTGCGTGCGACCGTGCGTGTTGACCTCTTGCTTTTCTTCTCTTTTTAATTTTTCCTGGGCGCGCCTCGCTTCCCAGCGTCTCGCGTCGTCGTGGGATGGGAGTCAGACCGGGGACCCGAACGCGACGTCGCCACACGGCCGCGCGAGGGGCAGTCAAAACCGTGTGCGGGCTGACCGCTGGCGGCGATCGCCGGGACAAGGGGTCTTCGCCGCTCGCTGCAGACGGCTAGAGGAGGTAAATAGGAATTGGTTTTTACTCTTTCTGCGCGACACGTTTCGCAACATATTTTTTAAAAAACGCTTGCAGGTTAGAAAGTTAGAAAGCCTACGTAATAAGAACCATCCTGATTGGATATCCGAACAAAAAAAAAAAAAAAATTTGTGTAAGCACTACTGTGCAGAGAAATAATAAACGGTTATTTCAGCGCAAGTTCAGAACGCGAATATAGGGAATATTTACTGCTATGTTTTGGTGACACTAAAATACAACCGTGTTTATGTTGCTATGTATTGATGAATATTTGTATTACTGGATCAATTATGAATTTATAATGAAATTTTTTTTGTGCAAAAGTTGTGAATTTATTTGTGTTGACAAATTGTGAGCTATAATTAGGTCTAAATATGTTATTGAGTTAAATTTGTCAGGTATAAAATTCGTCACATCCCGCCATGTCACATGCCATGTCATCTGTCACCGCACATTCCATGTCATATGCCATGTGGATGCATCCCAGTTACCCATTTGTGACGTTTTTTGTTCGTCAAATACGTGTTCATGCCGTCATAATTATTTGTGACGATGTAATGTTCGTCACTAATTCTGTGACGTTTTTTTGTTGTTTTGTCATAGAAGGCCTTTAGAGACGCACCTGCTGTGACAGACGGTTTTCGTCACAAGAACGTCACAGATTGCGTACAGTGACAAGAAAACCCATCTTTTCGTCACAATCTGATTGTCACAGAAGGCCAAATTTCTTGTAGTGAAATTTTTTAATAAGACGAATGGTGAAATATGTGTTCAAAACTCAAAGGCATCAAACAAAAAAAACGAAGGAAGTATTTGAGAGAGAGGCCATGGACAATTGTTGCTGACCGCCGCTTTCAGCGCCTTGGATATCTCCCTTCTAGGAATCCATAGAATCATCAAGATATATAATTGATGCCATCGACCGACTCTTGCTTAGGATATTTCATTGTTGGGAGGATTGTTGCGGGCCATGAGATGGAAGCTAGGACGGCGGTGTTGGTGATTGATAAGTGGCCCACCCTGAGATGGGCCTTGGACCGATTCCGTACCGGCCCACCATACGTACAGAAGGTCTAAGAGGCCATCTGTGGCCGTACTAAAAGAAGCATCTAGCCTGCCAGGGCCTCCCCCGGGCTTGACCAAGTCAACCGCGCCTCCCTGAGTCCCGACCAGGAGCCTGGCTCACCTCTCGGGCTATCCTTAGCCCGGGAGAGGGTCCCGTGGATAGTCCGCCTATCCGTGGGCAGGTGGCGACAACTGTCATGTCCCACCACACTTTCCTCGCCCTTGACCGGGAGAAACTGTGTCTCCCCGGGGATCCGCAGCCCGGAAAGAAGCACGCGGGCAGCCCGGTTGGTCGTTTGCCCCCTTTGGCAGGCGACGAATGGTTGTTACGCTACGCGACGCCCCCAATGGGCGGCGCAAGGCTGGCTCGGTCCAGTCAATGCTATATTGGGGATAAAGAAAAAGTACTTTCTCTTTAAAGAAGGCTTCTCCCCCATATCGGCATTTCAAGACAAACACGTGTCCAGTACTGACCTGACCAACTTCTCCCTGCAGGCTCGAGACCAGATAGAGCTCCGGAATGAGACAAGAACATCGCCACTAAAGCAAGAACGGGTGCGGGGTCCGCCGCATTAGCTCCGGGCGACCCGCCGCGCCTATAAAAGGAAAGGCCCCAGATCCGTTCAGGCCAGGCATTCTCAAGTAGATCAAGCAACACACGCGTCCGAAGCTTCCTTAGCTGTAGCAATAGTCCTTAGTCACCATCTTTGTAAGCTCGGGATCGGTGCCTTTCAGCCCGGTCTCGACACCTCTTGTACTGTTTTCCACCGTATAATCAACAAGGCCGGAGTAGAGCTATTACCCGGCAGTGGGGGCTCGAACCAGGGTAAATCGCTTGTGTTTTCACAGTTTGTGTGGTTTTCTTCCTTCCTCTTCCTCTTTTCTTCT
The DNA here is from genome assembly GCA_005191435.1 of Raddia distichophylla. Taxonomy (NCBI): domain Eukaryota; kingdom Viridiplantae; phylum Streptophyta; class Magnoliopsida; order Poales; family Poaceae; genus Raddia; species Raddia distichophylla. The sequence goes on along the minus strand of SPJY01011861.1, from coordinate 532,044 downwards.
CTCCCTTCACCGTACGACGGATCTGTACCCGGATCGCCAAGTCGCACCAGGCTTAGTCCGGGAAGATCGCGCCGCCTGAGCCCCCATAGGCTCGGCCGCCCCCGGGCTGCTGAGAAGGGTTGTCATTGGGCCTCACTCCAACTACAAATTCGTCTGCCGGTCCGTGGACTCGTGGCTCTTCAGGAGCGCGTTTCCCAGACACCGACACGCGGGAGGCACTAACAAGTGGTATCAGAGCCAACGTTTATAACAGAACAGTCCTGGAGATCACACGGTTGTCAGATGGGTTCCGATGAGTTATGGAGGAGATTGTGGAGTTTAGTCCCACATCAGGGAGCACAATTTAAATGTTGAAGACATCTCTCGCTCATAAGGTTAGTTTTTTGAGTTGAGTTGGATCAGGACCTTGGTTATGCATCCAATTATGAGATTTAGGCCCGAGATAAGTGTTAGAATTGCGGACGATAAGATGGTAGAATCATAGTGGGCTGGATGGAATGTGCAAAGTGCAAACTATAGCCCTTCTGGATTTGATTCCAGACAATATACGATCATATTGAATCAGTCAATATTTCACGTCTCTTAAGAGTTGTATATTTGTTGTCGTTGGCCCGAGCCAGACAATCAATTTTCTAAGGTGCTGCCTCGCAAGGCAACTTAGTGAAGCACACGAAGCAGTTCGGGGAAGCAGATTTTAGACAAAAGTATTAGCCTAGAATTTGTTACTTGTCTTTCATTATTCGGGGTCCCCCTATTTATAAAAGTGCACAATTTGTACATTTTCAGATACAACCCCATTTTTCCAAGGGCAAAGCGATGGTCAAAAAGCCTTTTTGCGGAAGAGATTTCTTGGGCCCTAATCTACTCCCTGGGGTGAAGGCTTCGAGGGAAAAGCACCGGGGTCTGGGACAATGACCTAGATGCCCGCACCGACTTAGGTAAAGCAGGGTTACAAAGGGATTACAATGGGACCCAATTGTTACAGCCAGTATAAGTATCCTTCCGCCACACGATATGATTACTGACATCTATTGGCACTCTGTACTTACTATCCTTTGGCCTTCTTGGCGCCCATGAAAGCTTCCCACCTTCACGTCATGGCCCCGGGGCATCTGGCCTCCTCGCGAGCCCTCGCTAGATGATCCCTTCGAATTGATACCTCATTTGATCCGCCTTGGCCTCGCCGTAGGGAGGCGAGGCTTCCTTCGGGTTGGCATCTCCTTTGATCCGCCTTTGCCTACCATCGGAAGACGAGGATTGGGTTTGCACCTCCTTTGATCCACATTTTCCTCGCCATCAGGAGGCGAGGCTCCCTTCGGGTTGGTACCTCCTTTGATCCGCTTTTGACTCGCCATTGGGAGGCGAGGTTTCCTTTGGCTTGGCACCTCCTTTGATCCGTCTTTGCCTCGCACTCAGGAGGCGAGGCTCCCTCCAGGTTGGCACCTCCTTTGATCCGCCTTTTCCTCGCCGCCGGGAGGTGAGGCTCCCTTCGGGTTGACACCTCCTTTGATCCGCTGCCCCAATGTTGGTTCGCCTCCTCCTGATTCGTAAAGAGTGGGTGTTCCCTGCTGCAACACTTGTGTTTCGAATTAATTGGAATATTGGGTGCTCATGACTTCTCGTCGTCGTTTCGTTAATTATATTTATCCTCAGCTTTCTTTCTCTCTTTTAACTTGGTCATGCATTGTTCACGTGTCACGCTCTCGTGTCTTCTAAATTGGCTTTGTCCCTCACCACGTTAGCCAGTCTTCTTGCATCACTGACTAACCAGCATATATCTTCTCTGTATAGAAAGATGCATCTTAAAGCACATATCCGGGCATAATAATAAGGGAATCTTTGTACTATTGTGAAAGTCCGTCTTCTGCAACTCATTTTTTAATAACGATAGTAACTTTACTCTACATCAACTAAAAAAGCACACGGCCATTGCAACACTTATGGCAAAAATTCACGTAAAACATATTAAAATGGCAAACAATTGTCATGTTATAACAAATGTCGTTGGTCCAAGCTAGACAACAAATTTCTAAGGTGCTGCCTCGTGGAGCAGTTAGGCAAAGCTCGCGAAGTAACTTGGAGAGGCTAAACGAACACGAAATAGGAAGCATGTGAATAGTTGCCTCCCCTTTATTGTTCCAGGGGCCCCATATTTATATTGCAGGGTCATTTTTACATATTACAAAAACAATCCCTAAATTTGGGGATAAAGAAAGGGCGAAGCGGTCTTTGCTGGAAAAAAAACTTCTTGGCCTTTTGACCTGCCCCTTGGGTAAGGGTACCAAGGGAAAGACACCCCTGGGACTGAGACTAAGAGTTAAATGCCCCTGCTTTTCCAGATAAAGTAGAGTCATAAGGGGAATTACAAAGGGACCCGGTTGTTACAACCAACTTGCATATCCTTCTGCCACGCAATACGATTCATGACGCCTGCTGCAGACCGTACTTGCTGTCCCGTGCCTTCTTGGTGTCCATGGAACCGTCTTCCCCTCGTGGCTTGGACTCAGCGCACCTGGCCCCTTGTTAGGCTCCCGCAAGCCAACCCTTCCTTTGATCGTCCACAGCCTCGCCCCAAGGGGGCGGGGCTTCCTCTGAGTGGGCGCCTCCTTAGCTCCGCCTTTGCTTCCGGCAGGGGGCGAGGTTCCCTCTAAGCGGGCACCTCCTTTGCTCCACCTTTGCCTCGTGCCAGGGGGTGATGCTCCCTCCGGATGAGCATCTCCTTCACTCCGCCTTTGCCTCACGCCAGGAGGGCAAGACTCCCTCTGGATGAGCATCTCCTATGCCCCTCAAGCCTAGGACTGATATGTCTCTTCCTATTTCGTAGGGGTAGGTGTCCCCTATTACAACAACAAGCAACCGAAAAAAGAACGAAGAAATAGTCTTCCATTTCAAACAATCAAATGAGCCTAATGTACATTCTCATATAGAAGATGAATAATATTCTTCCACAATTTCATAAGAATGATTTGATAGCCCAAATCCAAAAATCATCTCATACATAATGGCCAAAAGGATTTAGCGAGAAAAAAGACCAATGATCATGAGGGACGTTGACTAGTTAGAACCAAATGCAATTTCTCAAGATTCACCGCAAAAGTTGTCCACTGAATCAACAAATATAGAAAGAAATTAAAGCAAATACGTAGAAAGACCAATGCTTCTCAGCAACGTCTATGTCAAGGCAATTAATGACATTGTGTGGATGAACGTCATGGTTTGTTGGATGTATTAAAAAAACCAAAAGTTTTTTGTTATAATTGTACACTACAGTCTACAGGAAATGATTAGATTTTTTAGCGCTAGGTGGTCTTTCAATGGCCATGCTATGGCCGTTGAGACATGTACAACTCTCTCGATGGCTATGTGGCAATCGGCATTAGCGGTAATCAGTTTTGGTGATCGTCAAGGGTCTTCAACACACAATCGAGACCTAGCATGGCCCAAGTAGTGTTGTGATAGCATAATGTTATCTCAGCCGTCGAGTCGGACCTCCACCCTCACATCTGTCAGTTGGACTGGGCCGCTCGTGGGTGGACAAACCACATCTCTCTTGATGCCGCTCTCTTGGATGTTGAGAAAGCTTGCTAGCTCGCCCACGTGACGGGCTAGGCCAAGACCACACTCTCTCGACGGCTATAAGCCATCAAAAAAATTTCTCTCGATAGCTAAACCATCGTGAGAGAGAGCATTTCTCTCAACCCCGCTGTTATGACGACGACGGTCAGCCGATGAGACATCCATGTTTTAATGGCTTTTTTTGCATGTCTTTACTGTAAGAGACGTCGAGAAATCCGTCATCACTGCTGATTAACGGTCACCTCAAGCCACTCATTTCGCAACTCGCCACCGGCCACTCCCATGGATAGCCAAGGCAAGAAGAACGGTGGCGCACAGTGGACTCCAGCTCGAGAGGCCACCAACTCTCGATCTGCATGTACGCGTAGGTGCGTAGCGTAGGCAGCGTAGAACATTGATCCCATGGGAAAGATCCTCCTGTCCCGATCGATCGATCCACCCAATGATCTATCGCATCCCACATGGACTCTCGCAAGCTGTACGCACGTACGCCTGCGGAGCTGCACCGTGGCTGCTGCTGCGCTTGCGCCTGCGGTCACCTGCTCAGCTATTGCTGTCTGACACATACGCCATATGGGGCACGACCTGCGGGCCATTTCTAGCTGGAGGTCCGGGCTCCAATAGTCAATCAAGTGGCAGAAGGTCCATGCATGGGATTGGACTTTGTGCTCTTGGAGGCCGGGACCAGCTGGGAAAAATACCCGAAATAATCCACTTTTAAATCATAATTTATAAAATAAACCACAGTTTAAAGAAATACCCGAAATGGCACATGCCCCCGCCACCCCCAGATGGCGGCCGCCACGCGGAACGGCGGGAGCTCTGCTCCCGCCACTCGGCACGGCGGGGACTCTCCAGGCGGCGACACGTGGCAAGGGGGGCTGCAGCGCAGGGACACGTGGCGGCTCCAGAGAGCTCCCGCCATCCCGCACGGCGGGAGCTCCCTGGATGCGACACGTGGCGGTTTATTTCTTTAGAACAAATCCACAAATATATAGTTTCTTTTTAAAAGTTTCATTGATTTTTGATTTGACGATAATTCCAAAAAATCTATATCAATGGTGTGTAAGTAACTTCCAAAATTTTAAAATATTTATTTTTTGGTTATATTTAGATTTAAAAATCACTGTGACAAAAAAAATTAAAATATGAACGACTTTTTTCATGAACTAATTTTTCCATTGCTTTTCAATTTGATCAAAAATCATTTTTTTTTCTAAAAATCAAA